>BJCO01636493.1:0-13079 GCA_018326465.1 Flaveria floridana
TATATATATATACACACACCCACACATACACACCCACCCACCCACACACACACACACACACACACCAAAGTAAATGCTATGATAAAACTAGGATTTTATACCAAAGTAAGGAAAATGGATAGGGATGATGGGCATAAAGAAATACATCAAATGCGTTGAATCAAAAGTCAAACGACTACCTTTTGAGTTTAGGGTTTCTGACATAGTTGTGTCAAAAGGCTATACGGTTGTCAGCCATATGAGGAAACCGGGTTAACACCACCATGTCAGGGTGGGAGACGCCCGTGTCAACATTACTAATTAACCTCCCTTGTTACAAAAGTCAGGTGCTTATAACTACTCATTGGTATATCACTTTGTTTCAACTCTTATAAAGGTGGCGAGATGGGTCGGTCGGGTAATGGATCAAATATTCTGGGTGAGGTTGGTTATTGGTAGCCCACCTACATCTCTCTATTTAATTAACCTCCCTTATTACAAAAGTAACCTAAATATTTGAATAAAGTTTGCATTGAAAGTAGACTTAGGGCGTCGTTGAAACCCTTTCTAGTTAACTGTTGTATTCGACCTTTTTGATTCGATTAAAGATAATATCACAGCCCAAATTGACCAATTCCTTAGTTAATCAAGGGACTTATATGACAAACATGTCAGAGAGGAGGAAGGGATATTATAGTCAAAGAAAGTCAAAGATGATGAATACTATGAAAATAGAAAGAAACATACAGATGATTCTAAAGTGGGAAAGACAGGAAAAAAGTTAGGAGCAAGACAAGAGGTTCTTCTAACTTGCAGTTGCTGAGCCTAGAAACCAAAGTCAGGTTAGGGGGCGATCAGCCTGGGATGTGGACGGGTTGTAGCCACTTTTTTGGCTCTTTAACTTGCAGCAGGTTTCTAGTAAACCTTTTTTCATTGGCTCAAACAATTTTGAGTCATGAATTTAAACATTATGTCATCAAAATCCAACATCCAAGGAATAATATGACATATTTCTGTCTTGTATGAATGATAAGGATTATTAATATGTATAAGAATATGTGAAACGTAAGATAAGGATTATTAATATGTATAAGAATATGTGAAACGTAAGCACTGCTAATGCATATCCACTAAGTTCACTAACATCTTGTTGGCTTCAAAAACTTGTCATAGGGGCTTACAGCTGGTAACCTGAATGACTCTTGTTGTCCGTACTCGTTCAAACAAGAAAAGACCCGTGATTTCACTGGAGCCCGATCACTTGTTGAAGATTTACCTTCCACTTCTGTGAGCTCCAGTTGCTGTCACATAACATTCACATAAGTTGTTAACACCTATAATGATTACTCTAGAGTTGTGCTATACAAACACCTATTTTTGTTATTAAGACACCACATTGACTCTATCTATTTCCATGTATCTATATGTATGTATAAAGAGAGATAGAGAGAGATTGAAAATAAATTGGGTGTATCAATAACATACCCTTTACTCTATTAACAATACACAAATAAGGTTTGACCTAAGATATCTTGGTCAACTAAATAACTAAATAAAAAAATAAAAACAAACTATCTCCATAACCATTGAACAACAATCCATAAATTGGGAATCACTAGTCACCACATCAAATTTGAGAACAAGCTAACTGTTTTAAAGGTGGCAAAATACGCGGGTATGATGGTTGGAAGACAGGCTATCGCGGGTGGGGTTGATGTAAAACACCTTCTGTCCTATCTTTTTGGAGCTTTTATAAGCACTCACACATGATTTCACAAATTGTAAGTTACTTTTTCAAAAATGATTTAGGAGATTTTATGTGTTAAAGACACACTTTTGGCACCTTTTGACCCATTTAACTCATTTCCTAAGCTATTTTTAATAATATTACCCTTTGACCTGTTAGAAATAAATTATAACCCGTCTACCCATTTAGAAGTAATTGTGTCAAAATCGTCACCTAGCTTCAATGGATAACCTAAAGATCATGCTAAAGGTAGCTTGGATCCATTTCATAACTATATTGATTTTCACCTAAATTATTGAACCGAGGGACTGCTTATAAGAACTACATGACAAAACTACTCTTATATGTCAGACTGCCTGCAATTTAATAATGATGAACCATAAAAGTGTTTAATTCAATAGTTAATTTAACATAGTTGCAAGTTTATTATGTTGTCAAACTCTGAAATCAAGTATAATGTTTGTCAAAGAAACTAATATTCTTACATTGTTTAAGATAACAGGAGAATGCTTTTCATATTCACCCAAGGAAATCATTGTCATGGTTTCGTGCTGATCCTTAAAACTCTGAAGAACAGACATTCTCTGCTGTTTTTCCATCACAAGAGCCTCACATTGATTTTTTATTTCATCAAAAGTTAAAGTGATAGATGAATCCGGCATGCTTTCAACATGATGTGCGGTTTCGGCTACCTATTTGTAACGCAGGAAGTTTGAAAATTAATCGTTAAGTGATATGAATATTATCATTAATAGTTGTTATTACTTTCTAAATATACTTTTTTTTATTTTATAAAATTTCAAGTGAGTATTGACTGTTAATAATGAGAAGATAATTAACCCAAATAAATAATAACACAAAAGAGGATACAAACTGAACAGGCATACCGAGTCCAATAGCTGGCTAACACTTATAATGTCAAGTGAATTAATGGCAAGTGGAGCTTTGGGATCTGATTGGCTTCCACACTGATCTAAAAGATCTTCATTTGCTGAGTCAGCAGGAGGCATAACCTAGGAAAACAAATCATTGCAAGTGCATTCTATTAACATAGGGAACTTAAGACCTCCTTTTGTTCCATGAAAATTGCACATTTGACTAAATTGACTCTTATCATCAGATATTAAGAGAATCTTCTTGTTACAAGTCACTGCCATCAATTTATTTGTACACTAAACTAAGTTTCATTTAAGAAAAGGAAATTCTGCAATTTTCTAGGATGGAGGGACACTAAACACAACAAATGTTATATGAGAAATATAACCTCATCAAAAGCCTTTATATCCATCTTTTGTGTCCACGTAAATAAGGGAACTCCCATAGGATATTCATCATCAGGAATGAAGCACTGTGAAAGTTGGGCCTTCATATTTGATACTTCTTCCTGAAAAACATCAAGGAAAAAAATTAGAACAAAATGCTATGAGATACTGTTTCAAGCTATCCATTCATCGGTCTATCCGTTGCTCTATGTGTGTGTATATATGTATGATAGTGTGAATACCTCAGATGATTTGCCAAGACATGATACCAAATGTGTTGAAAGTGCATTTTTTAATTGTTGATCGTTTGATTCTATTGCAGAGAGTGACTTCATTGCAGAAGTTTCATCTGCTTGTGATCCATAGCAGTTTTTGTCACCTGGTTTTGCACAAATAACCTGCAGCCTACTATCTCCATCCAACAACAGATAAGGATCCACCTGCATATATACTAAATTTAGTTAATCTATGAACTGACAGACGTAATAATTTATATCAAATTGCACTATAATCAGGTTACAGTTAATAACTTTGATGATTAGACATGATCCATTTAGGTTGTAGGCATCTTGGAATATAGAAAACACATGATCTTGTTTGTTTGATAATTCCTCCTCATCATATTCTTGTTTATTGGAAAGGGCTGAGTGCATAAAAAGGTAAAAAAAAAAATTCTTGCTAGAAAATCACCAGTTTCAAAAAAAATGATATTTTCATTAATTTCGAGTTAAGGTATTCTGATTTGGTAACAGTCAAATTTATGACATGGTAGTGGCACCTGAATAGCGTTTATCAAAGGTAATTACCTTCAAATTAAAATTTTAGAAACTTTGATGGTTTTTCCTAGCCTAAAAGTATATTGGCTACCCAAAACATAAATCAGCCTAAGGCATATGAGTATATCATCTCTTCATAGAATTTGCCCTACTGAAAAGGCGGTTCCCATATATCTAATTATTGATAGAAAATATACATAGAAAGTGATGTTAAATGTAAGTAGTATGAAGTGAAAACTGACTGTTTCTTCTTTCATTGTTGATCTAACCATAGACACTAGCTCCGGAAGATGGCATGCCTTTGCACAGACAATAATCATGTATGAAGCCAACATAAACATAGGCCTTTTTCGGGATGCATGCAGGTGACCTATAAAATATAAAAGGAATCAGCATACAAGAACTGCATAGCACCAGAAAAAAACTACAAATTGATCCTTATCTCACTGAGATAATAATATTTTGGTTATGATAGTGCGCACCATAACACATAACCAATTTTATGTAGAAAACTATGAGAATCGCATAAACACTTGTACATGTTGCTTTAACTGTGGTACATAAGGAGGTTATGAAACCACATAATTCAGTCTCTCACTCTTAGATTATATGTACATACAAATGTTTGTGGGGTTCTCGTGATTCTCTACTTAACAAACTAAGAAAATGATACATGGGCCTTAAACATGAACCTAAAAAA
Organism: Flaveria floridana; assembly: GCA_018326465.1. Taxonomy (NCBI): domain Eukaryota; kingdom Viridiplantae; phylum Streptophyta; class Magnoliopsida; order Asterales; family Asteraceae; genus Flaveria; species Flaveria floridana. The sequence goes on from BJCO01636493.1 coordinate 4,465, forward strand.
AGCCCATTCAATGCTTGATACATAGCTTAAGTTATTTTTTCTTCGTCTTTCCCTTTCATTTTGTCATGTGTCTTAATCTTCTTGTTAGCCCTATTAGTAGGTTGATGTTTTAGGCTTATTTTTAGGTTGATGCTTGACTCACGAACCAAAGCTAACCATCCAAACCAACCAACAGATGAAAATAAAACAAGCATGTGGTTTTCTACTTTGATTTGTAAATAGTAAGTCCACTTGATTCATTATGATATCAACAACTATGAGGAGTAGTAAAATAATCAACTTGGCCGCTGGTAAAAGGTGCAGTACACAACTGCATAACTAGATGAACAATTGGGTGGATCTAAATCTCTGCCTAAATCCTGAATTAACAAACATCATGAAAATTAATAATGATGGCTAATACCTTGTTGATTCAAAGAGATGCTTCTGAGTGAAAATGCCAACTGGAAAAACCGGAGTAAGCCCACATGATTTGGATTCTGAAGAACACCATGAAAAAAATTTCAGCAAATAGGCAGCATATGAATTACATATAATTTCAATTTACAAATACATTCACACACTTCTTCTGAATGTTCAGAATACTCCGATCAAAAGCAATAATTCAAAAGTATGATAGCAGTTATCCAAATAACATAGCACGCAGGCTCTCACCTTTGACAAAATAAATGATAAAGCAAGAGTATACGTATGCCCCATTGCCTCAAAATTTTCAGGGCTATTTTCCATTGATGTTACTTGAATCCAAATGGATGAAAGAACAAGACTCACTTGTTGACCACTCAATCTCATGGAACTAGAGGCCTGGAAAATTTAAGCAGAAAATCGATTTTTTGGTTGAACAAAAAAGTTACCACACGTTAAGTAAAATAGGTAAAAGATGATCATGTGTTTCAGTATACAAGGTCTATCATACTGTATTCCCATTACAGGTAGAAGCCTCACTGCTACCACAAGATAATGATTTTGTAGCGTGCTTCATATGATTTTCAATGTTATCATATTCTTTCTCCACTGTCTCTTCATCTATGGTTTCAAGAATGCTTTTGTTACAGCCATCTGCTACCTTTTGTGACATATTTGTTGGAAAGCCATCTCGTGAAGGTATTAAATCTTGTGACGTATTTGTTGGAAAGCCATCTTGTGAAGGCATTAAATCTTGGATTGACCAAGTTTGACTTAAAGATGGGATCAGCACAATAGAGAAAACACGGTGGGCAAGAACTCGTGTTTCATGATCGGGGTGTGACATGGCTAAGAGCAAGTGGTGAAAGAGAGCATCAGGGAACACCTGAAGGGTTCATAATCACTTCAGATATTAGAGAAGAATCCTGCGATATAATCAACATGCTACTGGCTAGAGGTCGCAATTTTAATCCATTTACTTAGTAATGAGTTGATTTGGGTTATTTTAGCTTTGATGGGACGAATGTGTAAACTTTAGAAACTTGGTTTCAAATAGAGCAGGCTAAATGAGCCAAAAGTCACCCAAGGTATAAAATGTTTACAACCATTAAGATGTTACAACCTCTTCATTTGCTTTATTAAAAAAGTTAGAATGGGAATATAAAATTATAGTTGTTTAATCATATTTAATACAATAATTGTTTATAAAACTCATGAAAAAGGGACCAAAGTCATTTAACGGGCCAGCCCAACCTAGCCTGTTTACTAGAAATGGGTTAATTCAGGTTATATTATATCTCTCTTGAGTCAAACGTGTAAAGACTAGAAAAGTAGCTCAAGGAGGATTGGTCCAGACAGGTCAAACAGGAGGTGTATAAAAATGCTTAGAAGTTAGAACCTCTTAAATCACCTGAAAAAGAAAAACAGATCTTCACTTAATAATATAGTTTCCGTAATCATATTTAATACAATAATTATTTATATAGCTCAAAGGGGACAAAATATTTGTGGGTCCACCCGACCCGTTACCCAACCTGTGCCCTGTCCATTTTGCAACCTCGTCAAGACTTGCACTCACCTTCTTGTAGTATGTTTTGTTTGGAATGGAACTGATAGCTTGTGCAGTCTGATAAATTGCAGAAATATTTGCTCTAGCCATAGCAGCACTACATGGAATATTCTCTAGCACTATAGCCATAGTATCCAGAATGGGTCCCACATCTCCAACCTACAAATAATCAAGTTTAAGGAAGCACAAATTATTTGCATCAATAGGTGGGTAAAGGTTTCAGGACCGTATATAAAGTTAAATGAGCAACAACGTGCATTACAAACCTTACATGAGAGATTTGAGATGCAGTTTTCTAAACCACTTTGAAGATCAATATATAAGCTGTCAGAGCCCTCTCTAGGGCTTGAAGATTCAGATGGTCTTTGTAGGCACTTGCTTAAGTGTTTGATTAGATCAGATATTGCACCAACAATGGTGCCTGAGGCATGTTGCTTGACATACCCTGAAACTTGTGTGGCAACATTTACAATTTGCAACTGCAAATCGGGATGCTTGGTAACATGTTTGTTATCCAGATGCTTAACCAAGATAGGTAGTAATAAGTGAGATCTGTCATCTGTGTTCACATGGAAAAATAAAATTATATATTACCCATGGATATTACTAGAGGTGGTAGTGTCGACCAATTACCTATGAACGGGTCAATTTAGAACAAAAATTAGCTCAAGGTTAACAGATCAAACAAGTTGAAAGTCTATTCATAATCATAAAATCTCCTAAATCATTTTGTTCATGGATTTAGATTATTACTGTAATTTCTTGTTTTATCACAACTAACGCATGGATGATCTATAAAGAAATGTAAGGTGTTATTTCATATCTGGCCAACCAACGCTGCCCCGCCTATCTGGTTTCCCTTTCCACCTCTAATTATTATCAACAATTGTCTCTTATTCTAATTAGAATTTAAAATGGAATACAAGATCCCATGGTAACCTGATTCCTCTAAAACCATCAAGAGGTACTTCAAAACAGAAAAGGCAAGCCCTTTCTCTGGGAGCCAAAGCTTATCAGAATCAAATTTGTTTAAAACAGGCTCCAATACACGTCGTACATTTGTCACCCCCGTTGCCGACCGGGCCATGTTATGCAAGCAAACCCGGGCCCAATAAGAAGGGTTCTTGTGTGCATCCCTGAACATAATAACAAACAATTGAAATTTTAGTGATAAAACATGAGCTAAAAAGTAAGCAGTTGTGTACATGAAGACACCTACATCAGAGGGGCATCTTTGGAGTTGGCCAGATCTGAGGTCTTGCTAAAGTCAGAAAATGAAGGAGCATTCTGATGGCCTTGAGAAAGTTGTATGTTGTACCTTTTGATCTCTTGGTTCATTTCAAAGTCCCCATAATTCTCCAAAGTCACTGATATAATCTAGTTAAAATTTAGGACATAATTTAATTTATAACCAAGACAATTACATAACATGTCACTTATTTTTTTGTAAGACTACAAACAGCTAATTGAAATCACCATGCTTTTCTACAAATGGATCATGAATGCAACATACATTCTCAAAATCCATGGAGACATGAGGCTGCTCCCCCAAGAATAGCACCTATTAAAATATAAAGAGCTATATTGGATTGTGCAATCTGCTATTATGTTGTCAGCATACACGAACACACACGCACACACATATATATAGATATTTCAGGTGAAGCATCATTGATAAACATCAAGATAAAAATAATGAACTGAAAAGAAGTTTACCATTGAGGCCAACACTTCAAGTCCTGATGACCTTAACCTTAATACTCGTTCATCATCTCCAACTTCTTCAGCCAGTTGACAAAGCTTTGGGATGAGGCCTTCTAAATTAAACATGTATGCACTATCTATCTGGCATTCATGCAACCAAATAATTTGTTTTTTAAAAAGATTTCCAACAAAAAGAAAGTTATAGTAATTTATTAATTTATTTATTTTTTTCAAAGGCAGTTATAGTAATTTGATGTTGAACAGGGATATGGAGTTATGGACAGTCAGCCTGCATGTGTGATGTGTTTATGGGGTGATTCCAGGTAGCAGTGGACTTTAATGATATCTTACTAGAAACTACCATAAGCTTTATGTGTATCTATTTTGCCTGATTGTTGCAAATTTTGGTACCTGATTATTTATGAAATTGACAAGAGCATTACAACCAAGAATTTGCATTTCGTGGTGTTGTGTTTGCTCTAGTAGGGTCCCAATGATTCCCAAGAAACTACTGGCAAACAGCGGCCTGAAAGTGTTGAAAATTTTTTGTTAGTTATCAAATATAATATATAATGTATGTGAATAAAATAGATGCATCTACTTGAAAAGAGGTTGCCACTTGTTATACACCAGCAAAATGTGAAAAACAAGATTTTATGGCTGCCATTGGAAAAGGTATCACTGACATGGTCAAAGTTTACATGCAGTTTACTTCATATAAAACCTTAAGTTCCATATGGGAGATATAAAAGATGTCTTAGGTTAAAACATTGAAAATGAAAATGATATAAAACATATTTAAAAAATCTATGGAATATAGCAAATAGTGATAGTTATTCGAAGGATATAATATTTAAACTTACATCTGCTGCTTACAAGAGGATAATAATTTCCCGTAAACAAGCAGTACAGCTTTTACTGCAGCAATGTTTTCATTCCGCAAATTCTTGTAAAATTTTTGCTCTAGGTAATCAGTAATCTATAAGGGAAGAAATCATAGAGAAACATCAGGTAAATAAAATGATAACCTGATGGTTAATGGATGTCATCAACTACAGTCACATTAAGAGTGATAAAATCATCAAAAGTGGAATTATGCTAGCTTTACCTTTGGTATGCGTAAAGGATTTCTAGATGCATATTCACAAAGCTTCCCGATCTTCCGCTCATTTGGCTCCCCACCCTAGCATTTGATGTTGATTACAAAGAATTTAATCAGCACATAACGAGATAGAAGATTCATAGATGAGAATGTTAATTATTACAGTAATAGGAAAGTATACCATACTAGATGTCAAATATAGATACTTACACAAAGCCAGAGACTTTGATTATACTAGAAACACAGAATATGAATCAAAACGTGTTTTAGTCTTTTCCACACGTCCCAGATTGTGTGTAAATGCTTCATATGAGATGAAGGGGCATATTGCATTGCACTAAATTAGACAAATTTACATAAGAAACCTTTGATCCTGTCTGAGGATCATGAATGTTTGGTAGAGGTAACCTGTTTCTCATCATTTGATTATTGTATGGTCAAATAATCAATTTTCGAAACCAAATGTGATGTCGAAGAGCAGAAGCACATCCAAATACAATCTACTACAACCTGTTTTGTTATAATTGATTATTTGATTCTATGTTTTCTTATAACGGATTATTTGTACCTAATATATTGCATATCACATAATCACTTTTAAAAAATGCAATCCCATAATTTCTTTGAAAATGACCACTACATATTATGTAAAGATGGATATTCAGTTTGAAGATAGCTTATCCGTTAAATAAACATTCACAGTTTGTTGTCAGTTTACCTCTTAAGTCCTTAAATAATCAGATTTACTAAACACTCAAAATATTTGGTTATCTGAACACTGTGACATAAAAGAGAAGAGGTGCATCCAAACACTATCCCGTACACCCGTTTTGTTATATCTTGTTATCTGATTATAATCATTGCATACCGAGTAATCACTTTCACCACAGTCCCAAACACCTAATAAAAAGTGAATCACTACATATAGTCCTGATTCTTACATAAGTGAAACACTTATGAACGATATAAGTTGAAGTTTTCACCTGAGACCGTGGGAATATCTCAGCAAGAAGCTTCTTATAACGCTTTACAGGATGTCTTGACCTCGCCCGCAATGAAGGACAACATACACATAATATGCTACACACAGGTAGAACCCGTCTCGATATAACCCCCATTCAACCTAGATTTTGGCAGTTATTCTTCTCTGCAAAATAATAATTCATGAAAACATCATAATCATACATATAAATCCACATAAAAGACTTGACTAGTGCCATTGCCACCAGAACAACACATCGGCTGATAATCAAAAACACAATTGAATTCAAGGGGAAACGTTTGAAATACAAATTGAAATCCAAATTCAGATCAATTTAGAGATATATATACCAATGCAAATTGCTCATAGTGGGAATCGGTAGACTTGATGAAGGGGTCTGACGCGTTGGGGTTTGGATCTGGAAGAACACAAAAGGAATACAACGAGGAGCGAGTGATAGATCTGTAACCGCATGATAATTAGAATTGAAGATGGAGTTATGAATCAGTTACACATTAGGGGAATTGAATGAAGAAAAGGGACGATTCATCAGGCAATTCGATTGTAGATTCTACAGCAATAATGGTTTTGAATTGAATTCCCTTTTGCAGTAACAACATATGAGAAATATGAATCGATTCCAACTACGTGGAATGCATGCTTCATCATATTAAAACATCCCCTAAATAACAATACAAAACTTCAGATGAAATTGTATGCAAGTTTTAAAAGCTTTTCCTTACTCATCTTTTTATTTATTTTCATATTATTTTTATTTGTGTGTTCTAATAAGCTCACTCATGTTTTTTTAAAAATTTTATATATTTTAAAAATGATCCGATTCTTTATAAATATTGTTAATATTTTATATTAATATTTTATATGATCCGATTCTTTATAATATTCTATATATTTCAATTGTTTTAAAAAAATATGATTTATAAGTGATATAATTAGAATAATTCTAAAACTTTAGTGACCTGAATGGGAAAAAAATTTATAAGTGATCCGATTGAAACAAATAATTTTATAAGTGATCTGATTAGAACAATTTTAAAACTTAATTATTATTTTATAAAAGTTATCTCAAATAATAAATATAAGAATTTTATATAAAAAAATTAGTTTTACATTAGGAACATTTAAAATTTTATTCTTTATTCAAACTAGTAAATTTCAATTGCACGATGTCATGAAGAAAACATTATTACACATAAATAAACATCTACGACAATTTATAAAAATATTCATGCAACTGAAGAGAAAAAAAATTTGAGCTACCCATAAAACGATTTCATGCAATCAAAAGAAAAACTTATGAGCTACTTAAATATAAGATTTCAATATCTAAATAATGAAACAAAGAAAAAATACCTTACAAAAAACTAAAGAACAGTGTTGTAAATGTTAGTGAAAAATATGATTTTCACTTTCTTTCAACATTAATAATTATTTATGCTCATTAATAAAATAATTATTTATTAGTGATGTAACACCCGGTTATTTGTCTATTTTGAAGACGACGAAAGAAGAAAAGAAATAAAGTCCAAAGTCAAGTGACCAAACTCGCCAATGAAAGAAAGCCGGGTGAGTGAGGGTATTTAACGGAGAGGGCAGCTCTTACCCTCTCCCCACACCCACATATTTCAGCCAAACAAGAGAAGAGAAGAGAGAAAGGAAGAAAAGATAAAGAAAAGTTGGTTCGGGTTGCTTCGAGTGAGCAAAACCGTTGAGAAGCGAGTCAAATCGAAGCTCTTCTCGTTGTGGTCGTTTGTGTGAGTTTTAAAACCCATATTTTACTCGTTTTCAACTGATTTGGGGCTGGAACACATAGTAAACCTGTTTTTTTATATGTGTGTGTGTTTGACCCATTTGGGTGTGATTGCATGTGATGCGTTTGGAGTATGTTCTTGGGCTTGTGTGTGCTTGAATGGTGTTATAGTATGCATTCCTAAGGTTTACGATGGTTGATTTGGGCTTAGAATAGGTTTGGATGAGCTTGGAGGTCGAAAATGACAGATTGGGTTCGGGAGACCTGCATTCTACACCAGTAAGGGCTGGGCGACCGACTGGAGGCCATACGGCCGACTTGAGGGCGATTGGGGTTCAGTCGCACGATTGAGGTTCAGTCGCACGACTTGGGGTCCAGTCGCATGGGGAGTCATGCGACTGAGAGTCCAGTCGCATAGGTGCTCATTCGCATGAGGTCCATTCGCATGAGATCCATTCGCATAGTGTCCATTCGCACGATTGAGAGTCCATTCGCACGATTGGGTGTTCATTCGCATTGGTGTTCATCCGCATAGGTCCAATCGCATGATGTTCACTTGCATGAAGGCCGTATGACTGGAGAGTGTCCATACGCCCAAATAAGGCTGTTGTACCCAAGGAGGAACATAGTCAAAGTACTGACTTTCGGGAGAAAGTGCAGATGTAAGTTTTGACGTAGAAGTTCCCGTAGATACATGTAAGATGACCGTTGGGAACTTAGAAGTTATGTAGGGCATGATAATGATGATGTTGCATGTTTATGCATGATGTATGTTATGTATGTATGATGATGCCCTGTATAGTAATATTATAGTGTATGTTATGTTCCTTATTATAGTGTATGTTTATCTTTCCCGTGACCTTACGTGTTGTGTTAAAGAATAAAACTAAAATAGTATGTAACGTAAAGTGAAAGATAATGAAAGAGGAACATGATGAATGAATGCATGCATCAATGAATAATGAAAGTAATGAAAGTCTTATGAGTATTGGATATCGGGACACGCCAATTAAGGTGTTAGCCCAACGGTGTGTGGGTTCGCTACCCCGAGAGGATGCACATCGGGGTCTTTCTTTGTGAT
>BJCO01636494.1:0-18282 GCA_018326465.1 Flaveria floridana
TCTTCCTCTACTCCTCCTACCCTCTAAGATGATGTTCTCTACTGCTCTAACTGGTGCCGCCATTGGTCTCCTCTTGACATGCCCAAACCATCTTAATCTTCCCTCTCGTATTTTATCTGCGATGCAGGCCACTTATAGCTTCTGTCGAAACACTTCGTTTCTTATCCGATCAAGTCTTGTGTGACCGCACATCCACCTCAGCATTCGCATTTCCGCTACCTCTATTTGTTTCTCGTGCGATTTCTTTATGGCCCAGCAGTCTGTTCCATATAACATAGCTGGACGTATTGCCACTCGGTATAGCTTTCCCTTTAGTTTTGCTGGAAACCTCTTATCACATAGGATCCCTGATGCTGCTCTCCACTTGCACCATCCTGCTTGAACACGGTACTAAATAAATGTGCGATTTATATGCGATGAGTGACCCACTGTGAGGTGCCCGGGAAAGGGGGCCTTACACAATCTATGAACATCCTTTGTTTTCCGATTTCGCGAATTACTTGGCAAGCGGAATCCTCCTAAAAGGAAAGACTTATCAGCAAAAGAAGAAATTTTTTGCTAACATTAAGCATTACTATTGTAAGACCCATATTTGTTCAGAATCAGTGCATACCAACTTATCCGAAGATGCGTATATGGAAGTGAAGTGGAATAAATTCTAAGGCACTATCATGAAGGACCCACAAAAGGACACCATGGAGTAACCCTAATGGCCAAGAAAGTCCTTGACTCGGGGTTTTACTGGCCCATAATCTTCAAGGATGCTCATAACATGGTACATATCTTTGATGCATGACAAAATGCAACTAACATCTCAACATGGGATGAGATGCCTCAGAAACTCATTCAAGTATGCGAGGTATTTGATATATGGGGTATTGATTTCATGGGGCCATCTCCGCTTTTCTTTGGTAATCACTACATCTTGGTAGCAGTCGATTATGTCTCAAAATAGGCTGAAGCTCAAGCCCTACCTACCAATGATGCAAGAAATGTTGTCAGATTACTTAAGAAACTATTCTCTTATTTCTATACCCCTAAGGCTTTAATTAGTAACCAAGGAATGCATTTCTATAACTACCTGCTCAAGAGAGCAATGGCTCGTTATGGAGTGCACCATTGCTTTACAACTGCTTATCATCTACAAGCAAATGGGCAATCTGAAGTCACTAACCGATGGATCAAACGAATTCTTGAGAAAACTATAGGTTAAAATCACAAGGATTGGTCTACCAAGCTAGATGATCCATTATAGGCTTTTCGAACAGCCTATAAGACTCCTATTGGCACAACACCGTTCAAACTAGTTTATGGGAAGTCGTGTTATCTACCTGTGGAACTCAAACACAAGGCCTATTGGGTACTTAAACCAGCAAACATAGACCAAAGCATTGCAGGAAAAAATCGATTTCTACAAATCCATGAACTAGAGGAAGAGAATAAGCATACGAAAACGCTAGGGTTTACAAGAGAAAGAAAAGGAAATTCCCCGCTTCTCGATTAAAGAACACTAAATGATTTCATGTGGGAGAACATGACTTACTGTGTAACTCTCATTTACGTTTGCTTCCTGGAACGCTGAAGTCACACTGGTCCAGACTTTATATGATTAAAAACATTTGTACGAACGGGGCCATCAAAATCGACAATCATGACAGTTTAAGTTTCAAAGTAAATGCTAATCATTTCAAACCGTATACTGATGGACCAACCAATATTTTCTTGGAGATTTATATCTCTGCCCCAACAAATACCAAGTGTGGGGAAGGCTAGCGCTGAAGACCCGAAACTTAAATGCGACACCTGTACATAAGTTTTTATTTAATTTTAAACTTTTTGTATAACCTGACAAGCACAAGCACGAGGTCGTGCCCCATGAAGCACGCCCCCGTGCCTCTGACAAAAATTTCCATGATCTCCGCTGACGACTCTAGAACGTTGCAGGTCGAATTCTGATAAACACGGAGTCGTGCCAGGCCAAGCACGCCACCGTGATCAACTTTCCCGACCTGTATATAAATACCAAACTTGTTCCAGGATTTCATCACATCCATTCCTGCTTAAAACATTAAAAAAATGAGAGAATCAAGTCACAAAAGTTCAAGCTGGAATCCTGCAAAGAAACCACGTTCTGAAACGGGAGAGCCAATGATGCAAGAATACTTCTTCAAGTTACATGAAATGATGAAGCAATTGACTGAGATGAACCTCATCGCATCTCAACGCCTAGCCGATCTCATCTAAAAAGTTCAAGATATGGGCGAGGAACTCATTTCCGTCAACCGTCCGCTTGCGGAATTAAGCAACCGCACTTCAAACTATCCGATCAGGAACTTTCCACACGAAACGTGTGAGGCTTCTTTTAGAAGCATTTTGCGATATATTATGTGTGCCGATGCACGTTAAGGAGTCTAATTTTGAAGTTTTAGATTCTCTGCATTTATCGTATCATGTAATTGCAGGACCCTAGGAAATGTAATTTTCATTTGGCTTGTTTTAATTAACTCTAGGACTATTTTTCTAACTTTTTTGGTGATTTAAAAGTGATAAATTTAACCAGGTAAATTACATAATGCGCAACGCAGAAAAACGGAACAATAAAAACTGAAATGGGGTGACCTAAGAGAGGCACGCCCCCGTGACTAGGGAGGCATGCCCCCGTGACCGACAAAGAATGACAACTTCTGAGTTGTTTCAGCCGTTTGTCTTGTTCCCCATTAATTCTCCATGGCTATATGTATCAACTCATTATCAATCAATCAAGAAATATTATCACTAAACATTATCAATTTTAGCATCTTCTCATGATTTTTGATATAAGAATTTGAATCCTAAGATCCATGCTCAAGGATTCCGTTTGAATCGGGGATCCACAATTGGTCTGGAGTTGCTGGATTCATATTGTTTGTGATTGAATTTCATGGTTAGATTGCTGAAATTAGTGAAGATTTGAAGAAAACTTGGAGAAAAAATTGTTGGAGTTCTTCATGAGATCTAAGAAATTGATAATGGATCTGATGAAATCAGCATGAAATTGATGTTGTTTGATCATTTTATGATAGATTCCTCAACTAGAAAGCAAAACAATCAGATCTGGAGCATGGAATTGCATTAACAAGTTAATTTGATCCAGATTGAAGTTGTTACTACATCATTTCAACAATCAAAACAAAAAAATCAAGTGATTCCTAATCGACTCATAACATGAGTAATTGGTTTTTGGTATGCTTGGTGCTCTTAATCATTATTCAAATTTGAATCTGATTTTGAATCAAAATCTGTGTTCAATTGATCATCATCAAACAACAACATCATTTGAATACAATTTTAGCAGCATAAACATAAAACTTGTTCTTTTTGGTTATGAACAAGAGCTGATTCGATAGGTAAGCTGCTGCACTTGTTGAGCAGCAGCATGTACAACTTCAGCAGCAGCGTGTACAACTCCATTCAGCAGCAAACAGCAGCTAAATTCAGCAACATAACAAGAGTTAATTCAGCAACAGAACAGCATCATAACAGCAGTAAACAAGCTGCGTTTCAGTAGTGAATCAGCAGCAAACAGCAGCCGAATTCAGCAGCATAACAACAGTTAATTCAGCAACAGAACAGGATTATAACAGCAGTAAACAAGCTGCGTTCAGTAGTGAATCAGCAGCAAACAGCAGCTAAATTCAGCATCATAACAGCAGTTAATTCAGCAATAGAAGCATCATAATAGCAGTAAACAAGCTGCGTTTCAGCAGTGAATCAGTAGCATATCAGCAGCAAATTCAGCCTCTGATCAACATGATCATCAAAATCAGCAAACCTCATCAACATCAAGCTTCATTCTTTATATTAGAAATCATCAATTTAGGGGTCAATTACCTTCAAAGAAATTGAAGATTTCCAATCAACAATGAAGATGAAGAATTAATGATCAACAGTCAACAAAAGTCAACAAATACTTAGTCTAGGCTTTACATTGTAATTTATTATAATTATTAGACTAGTATAAATAGCATAATCATCATCATTTTTAAAGTAATGGAGTTTTGGGGAAAACCCACTCCATCACCAAATCATTAGATCATGAGCCTATGATGATTGTTGTAAATCATATGCCTACATGTATCAATCAATCATCAATCAATCAACAAAAATTATCATTAAACATTATCAATTTTAGCATCTTCTCATGATTTTTGATCTAACAATTTGAATCCTAAGATCCATGCTCAAGGATTTTGTTCCAATCAGGGATCCATAATGGGGTGGTTATCAGCATCAAGAAATTCTTGATCACTATCACCATCACCATTTCCTCCTACATTTGAACCTCCTTCATTTGAGTTTTGTGACTCTGAGCTAGAATATATAGGCACCTCAGATGTATCAGCTGGATTTGTCATGGTTATGTTGATAGGAACTCCATCTACAGGGTTAGTTACCCCTGAAGCTGGATAGTATTCTTGCTTGGTCTTCTCAGCTCAAATCTTAGGTTAGGATCTCCCCTTGATAAGATATCTGTAGATCCTGAAACATTCTCACAAGACTTGTTAAAATAGTTGGTAACTAAATCAAGATCAAATAGCCAAGCAGGACCAGAAATTGAAGGTCACATTGGCTGATTCTTCAACTATTCTAGTTCTGAGATTGTATACTCTATAAGCCTTAGCTTGCGAAGAATATCCAATAAAGTGTCCATCATTTGATTTTTCAACAAATTTGGCTCCTTGATCTTTGGTATTCAAGATAGTGCAAGGACATCCAAATGATCAGAGGAAACCAATGAAAGGTCTCCTTTTATGCCACAACTCATAAGGACTCTTACCATGAGTCCTAACTACTAAAAATCTGTTTTGCACATAGCAAGCAGTGTTGACTGCCTTTGCCCAAAAGGTGATAAGCAGTTTAGAGTCAGATAACATGGTTCTTGCAACTTCAATAAATGTCATGTTTCTCCTCACAGTAACATCATTTTGCTGAGATGTCTGGGAGCACTATATTGTCTTGTAATTCCCTTTTCATCAGAAAATCTGTCAAGGATTTGGTTCTTGAATTTAGTTCCTTGATTATATCTTATGGTCAACCTTATGATCATATTGATTCTTAATTTACAGAATGAAGTTCTCCAAGACCTTGGGAGTCTCGTCCTTAGTTCTAAGAAATAAAACCCAACTAAATCTTGTAAAATCATCTGTGATCACTAAACAGTATGAGGTCCTTCCTAGACTTATTATACTGGTGCGGGCAAAGAGATCTATGTGTAATAAGTGTAGGGGAGTATTGATGGAGTTCTTTTCCTTTGGTTTGTCAGACACCTTATGTTGTTTCCCCTTCAAGCATGCAACACAATGATCATCACTTGTAAACTCTTTATTTCGTATTCCAGTTACCAAATCATTCTTACTTAATTTCTTCAGGTTCTTAAAGTTTACATGGAACATTCTTTTATGCCAAAGGAAAGACTCATCACTATTTTCTTTAAATAGAAAGCAAGAAACTTCTCCTGAGGGATATGTTTTCTGCAAATCCATCTTGTATATTTTCCCTTTGCTTGGGGCTCTAAGTAAGATATGCTCTTAAGAAATGATCACCCCGGGCTTGAGAACAATGCACTCATGCTCAGTGAAGAGCATGTTGTATCTCTGATAAAAAAATTAGGATACACTCAGTAAATTGTACCCAAGCTCCTTAACAAAGTTTACTTTTTCAATGGTGAGCTTACTATTTATGAACATGCCCCTTCCTGTAATGTAACCTCCTACATCTCATTCAAAAGCAAATGGCCCTACACCAATTTTCTCAAAATTTTAAAGCAAAGAGCCATTGCCTATCATGTGTCTAGAACAACCACTATCTATGATCCATACATTTTTCTTGGTCTTTAGTTGTTCTTACACAAAAGGAGAAAGTTAGTTACATTTTGAAACCCAAGCCTCATTGGTCTTGGGCTTGTTAAAATGGACTGAAGACAATCCAACAGTAATTGATCCTATGTTTAGACTTTAAAGATCATCTGCAGTTGCTAATGAAGAACTTTTAGTCACATGGTGTTCCTTTTTCTTCCACACCATCTTTGGAAGATTAGACCTGACCTACAACACTTTGGAAAATGTTGTCAACTTTGGAAGTTTTAGAGACTATGCCTTCGGAAGATCTTGCTTTCACTGCAGCAAGCTTCAGTACTTTGGAGGCCTTCCATTCTTCCGTGACCAAATTGTATTCCGAAGGAAAGTTTTCACTTGTCTCCAAAACCACTTTGGAGCTTTCGAAAGAAAAAGACTTTTCTTCTGAAGCTTTCTTCTCCTTTTCTCTCTCAGAAGTCTTCTTCTTAGTCTTATGGATAGTGCTTTTGGAATTGTATATACAATATTTAGCATAATGATAATTATTACCACACTGTATAATGATAATTGTATATACAATCTTTAACATAATGATAATTAGCATAATGATAATGGTAATTAGCTTTTAGAATTGTATATAATGATAATTGTATACACATAATTGATACAATCAATTGACTTCCTTCTAAGAGTCTTCCTTTGACTAGAAGACTGACTTTCATCACTTTCCATTTCCATCTTCATCTTCTCAGATGCTGCAGCAAGCTTCCTAGGGTGAGGCTTGCTCTTGGAGCTGGATGGTTCAAGTTGCGTAGCAATGGTACACAGCTGATTAGTCTTCTTTTCTTTTCAGGGATGAGCTGGACAAGAACTAGAACTCCTAGTACTAGAGTTCATAGTTAAGTCCTCAGCCTTTACCACTTCAAATCTTGTAGAGATAAAGACTTGTTTTTGCTTGGAGTTGAAAGTGTCCTTGATCATTTGAGCCTTCTTTATTCTGCTTTTGGATGCTCTAATCAAGTTCTCCCTCTTAGAATTTGTTATCCCTGGTTCTTTTCTCTCCTTAAGAGAATAATGATCCTTTGTAGGATGATCTTCTTCACTCTTCTCTGATTCATCCTTCACTATCTCCTCTTCATCCTCTTCTTCAGTGGGGTCTCTAAAGGGAAGCTCATCTTCACAAGTTTCACACCTTGGAGATCTTACAAATAGTAGAGTGTGTGGAGGAGCTATCTTAGTAGATCCCAGCCCCTGCTTATTCTGGTAACACACTTTTGCATGTAGGGATGAGAATATTATGTTCTTGAAGCTCTCTTTTCAAGAACACATTTTCTACCTTGCCTTTGATGATCATAAGCTCAGCCTCATACTCAGTTAACTTAGTGATGAGATTTTTGAATTGAGTCATGTAGTTGGTATGTTATGCTTAAGAATTGAAATGGTCTCCTTTAAATCTTCAGTTTTGAGTTTATACTCATTTTTAACTCCTTTGAAATCAGCTTTTAAGATGTTTAAGGACTCAAGGTTAGATCTCATTTCTAAGTTATAGGACTATATTTTTTTACTTTAGCAATACATTTTGGGGTACAAAGATGTTCCAATACCTTGGTTTCTTCATGATTTGCCATCAGTGCTTGGTTTGAAGATACATCCACAACTAGGAAACTCTAATCAAAGCCTCATTCTTTAATAAAACTATAGTTTGCTGCTTGGGCTTCTTAGTATGTGGAGCTCCCTTGGTGTAGTTTGGCCTAGGTTGTGCTTGGTCATCATTCATCATTGGTGCCTTGCACTCCCAAGCAAAGTGTCCCATTTGGTTACAGTTGTAACACTTCACTTTGCTTTTGTCCAGCCCCAACTTTTCACTAGAAACATTGCTAGGAAACTTCCTCCCTATCCTGTTGTAGAATTTCTTAGCTTTATGAGTGAGAAGAGCCATCTGCTAGACTATCTCCATGTACTCCAGATCATCTGATCATCTGGATGGATATAGTCGAAGTCTTGAAGGGTGAAGAGGAAGTTGGTTGTGCTTTCATCAGTAGACACAAAGGCTTGTTATGAGCTTGTCTCTTAGAATAGGCTTCCTTGGATGTAGCTCTCCCTTGGTGTTTCTGGGAAGGTGATGAATGGGCCCTTTTGTGAGTTGTCAGGGTAAGATATGAGATGATGTTGTAGTTGCAGGATCAGTGTTTGTCTCTTAACACAATATTTTCCTCACAAACTCACTAAGTCTCACTCGTTTGATGATGCAGAATCTCTACCTAGTTGATGATAATACACTAAGTTAATGAACATAAGAAGTGGTTTTTCAAGATACTTATATATATTACTTCTCAACTTAGTGTTACAAGACTCTTACAAAGCATGCATAATGAGTTACATTGAGAAACTATATATACTACTATCTAAAGTCGGTTATACTTAGAAAACCAGTTGGCACTTACATTTAAACAAATACTACATTATTAGAATTAAGGTATCTAAGATAAAATACTATCCTAGATTAGGTAGTCATGACATGTCCATGACTTACCTTTTGTTACCTACTAAAGTTGGTAACTATACTAACTGATAAAAAGTGAGCAGTGGAACAAAGTATAGTCAACTACATGGGCATGGGAAACGCCATGTAGTATATCAGAGTTGACATCATGTGTCAGTCAGACCATACTTATGTCCACTGGTCCGTAGTTAGTTTTTCTAAAAGTTAAATTGCTTTAGAAGAATAAGTTCTTCCGAAACCATTAATACTTCGAAAGAGATAACTTCTTCTGGGACTTTTGCGAGACTTCATGACTTGTCCTTCAGAACACTTCGTCTTGAATCTTCTAAGTGTTTTACTTCGGAAAGAGAACTACCTAGTCTTGGAAGACTGAGTTCTTCCTTCGGAAGTTCTTTATCCTTTAAGCTTCGGAAGATCTTCGATATAGCTTCAGAAATGCATCTTTGTCTTCGAAAGTCATTATTCAGTTGCACTTAAAATCTTTTAAGTGTAGTTTTGTTTGCACCAGCCTCATATGATCCAACAAACTCCCCCTAGGCTGATGCTACCAAAACTTCACTCCCTTCTTCTTCTCAAAACATTCAACAGCAAGGAAAGGAGGTATTTGTCAGTCTCCTTGTTCTTTCTTGAAGTGGAGCTGAAAAGTTTGTACAAGTCATTGGTAGAGATGAGATCCAATCTATTACTATGGATGGCATGTAAACTTTGTTGTGGCTCTCTGAAGAGAGTTAGTTGATGGGAATTATAGTCAAATTCCCATCTAACTACAGAATCTGAAGTAGGGCCTTGAACCATTTGAAGGAATGAACTTCCTTTAGTAGTGGCACCTTCTTCTTCTTCCTTTCTTATCTTCAACTCTTCTTCAGCTCTTGCATTCTTGGTTAGCTCGGCAAGATGAAGGCCGCTTAGGCGATTTCTGATGTGAGCAGCTACTTGGGAGTTTGAGGGAATAGAGAATGGCCTCTCTGCTAACTCAGTAATGTCATATCTGCTTGAGTTTAGCATAGATAGTGTGTCAAGTCTATTGACTTCACCATTCTCCCTTTCCACAACAAAGTTATGAGAAGGTTCATCAAACCTCCACTACATAATTTTCTTCCTAGGAGTGAGGGGCATGTTTGCAGTGTAACACCTGAAAATTTATTAAGAAGAAAAAAGAATAAAGAAAGAAAGGAGAATGTACATAAATGGAGGGGCTAAAGTGTTTTATTTTATGTTTAAAAGAGTATGGCCGCCCATACATCACTTCTTCTACATTGCTTTCAGCTGAAAAGAAGAAAGAAAAAAGGAGAAACAAAGTTTCCATCAGTTTTTAGAGAGAAGAAGAAGCGAAGAACAACTTGAAGGTGAGTTTTATGCATTTTATTCCGTTTCAGCTGAGTTTTCAGCTTCGGGACCGAGTCTTGCACGTTCTTATATGGTTGGACGTGTGTTTTTAGTGTGTTTAGGTGCTTGAACTTCTGGTGCTCTTGAGTTGGGAAGAGTTTTGTTAGAAGGCTGTAATAGGTGAGTTCTGTATCCCTAGTTTTACATGTTTTAAACTTGTTTTAAGGCTGAAAATGTATGTAACAAACTTTTTATAACTCTTTGTATGTTATACCATATGTTTTACCCTGTTTTGAACAGTTGAATGTGTGTTGATATATGAATTGTTGTGTTACATGATTACATGATTGATTAAGGTGTTAGTATGCTAGATATTGGTAAAGAAGCATGTTAGATTGATTTTTGGGACTGATATAGTGTAAATTTAAATAGAAATCCAGCCCATGAGCCTAACATAGTGCCCATGCGCCTAGAATGCCATGTGCCTAAGTCTACCCATGCGCCTAGAATGCCCATGTGCCTAAGTCTGCCCATGCGTCGATATGGCCCATGCACCCAAACAGTACCCATGCGCCTAAGTCTTTCACATGCGCCTAAGTTTACCCGTGCACCCAACTGTCCATGCACCTGCATAGTACCCATATTCCTGCATAGTACTCATGCGCCTACATAGTGCTCATGCGCCTGATGCCTAAGAAAATTTTCTGAAATTTTAGGAAATAGAAATTTAGAGACTAAGACCTAGGATGTTTTGGTGGTTATGTTTGTAGGTGTTATGCATGTTTGAAGCCGTTATGTATGTTCCATATTACGTATTATTATGTGACTTTACGTGGTGTGTTATGATCATGTACGTAAAGTATTATCATAAATGAAGTGAAAGATTAAAGATAATGAAAAGTGGAACATAACAAATGAATGAAAGTCTTGCAAGCAAATGTATAGAGGATCACAACTTATTGAGAAGTTGTTAGCTCAACTCTATGCGGTTTAGCTAACCCATAAGGATGACACCGGGGTCAATCTTTGTGATTGACCAAAATGTATGAAACAGGACCCTTGTCGCTTGCCTCGATACTGGAGTCAGCTTCGTGCATGATATTGGGGGTTTATTTATAGACTTCAGCCTACTAGCAGCATCGTGCATAATGTTTGGGGTATAGCATATGACATTGGTCTGGATGAAAAGAGAAAGATAACGAATAAAAGTTCGAAATGTATGAAATGAACGAAACGAACAATCAGAAACGAATATGATGACTAAACGAATATGTACGGTAATGGAAGATAATAATGATATTATCTAGATGTATGTACGATGAATGACCATTTAGAAAAGTAAAGAAAACGTTTTAAACGAATGAAATGTTCTTTTATTTATAAAACTAAAAGTCAACCAGCAACACTAACTTTTATGCATTTTCAGTTGGCAGGTAACTTGTTGATGGGGATGGCACGAGGGTGACGTTACTTGGCAAATAAAGACTGGCATCTATCCTATACAGAAATTATATTTTTGCCTTATAATGCAACTAAATATTATGTTTTAACTTTAACAACGATGTATTACTTGGCAAAAGTAATTATTAATGCATGAAGTGGTTTTTGTTAAATTATTCCGCTGCGATGTTTATATTATTCTAATGAATCTTAACGTGTTTTAAATATTATGTGCGATAAATGTCCAATTGTAAGCGTCCCGGGAACGGGGCCTTACAAGCTAGTATCAAAGCCAAAGTTTAAGTGAATTGGGTAAAATATTTTCAAAACCTAAACTTAAACTGAGAATGGGACCATATGGAAGTATGCCAGCCCAAGTAGCTATGTGCCACTAGGTAATTTTCTTAAAGCTAACCAGTATTATAGGTGTGTGTTATTTGACTTATGTGCTCTTAGTAGATTTGAATACTGATATAGCCAGGATAGGAAATGCTTGGGGAATGAAGAGTAAAGTAAGTGGCTAATCATAACTAGCCACTGTAATTATAGACTTACTATACTCGACATAATCTGAGTTATTACCTTGAATGATCGTTTTGGTGTTTAAATCTTGTAGTGTCTAGAGATGGCCGGTGGTAGATCATCGAAGGCCTCACGAGGTGGAGTGCATGGTGGACGTGGTGCTGAGCCGCATGTCACGAGGAACATGGCAAGGACTGACGAAACGGCACCCGAAGAGCCCGAGATGCATCACCAGGAAGGCGGTGATGAGAGTGCTAAATTGAGGCCTCGGTAAAGGAGGAGGTTGTTGAGGATGTTCATCAGGTCATTAGATGATTCTGTCATCCGTGATGACTGAAGTTATTAGAGCTGTGAGGGAGGATGAGAAGGAGAATGATGAAAGGAAGAAGGCCGCTGAGAGAGGGAATGACGAGAGAGGAGAAAAGGAGCAACCGGAGGCTGAGATGGTTGTCTCAAGTTAGGATGAGGAGGACGAAGTAGCACAGGAAACTGCACAGGGTTTTAACTATGAGGCATTTCAAAGATGCAGGGCCCTGACGTTTGATGGGAATGGCAGTGCTGCTGCTGCTCATCGATGGATGAGGGAGATGGAGGCGGTACTCAATATTAGCAAGTGCAGAGAAGATCAGAAGGTGAAGTTTGCTACCCACTCATTTGTGGACTCGGCTTTATGTTGGTGGTATAACATGGTCTAGGCTAAGGGTAGCAGGGCCATTGGCAGGATGAGGTGACCAGAACTGAAGAAGTTTGTGATTGAGGAGTTCTATCCTCACAGGGAGTTGGATAAGATTGAGAGGGAGTTCCTATAGTTGTAGGCGGGAACCATGACACAACAGTAGTATACGACCAAGTTCAACGAAATGGCAAGGCTGGTGCCAGACCAGGTGACACCCATGTAGCGAATGATCAAGAGGTACATCCAATGTTTGCCAGCGGATATCCACAGGCACTTGATCGCTGCTCGACCAGGTACGTTTAGGTTGGTGGTCGATTTGGATGGAAAGCTATACAACGAGAGGGAGGATATAACTGTGGGGGAGGTGAGTAAGAAAGAAGGTGGTGATAGAAGCTGGAATGGGAAGCGCTTTGGCAGTGGTGGATTCACCCCTAAAAGGTAAAAAGGTGAAGGTAGAGGGTCGAAAGATGGCTGCGACCGATGTAGTGGTAAAGGCGTGCGGTAAGTGTGGGAAGGAGCACGCAGGGGAGTGTAAGTAGGGATTGAACATCTGTTCAAGTGTAGGAAGGTAGGGAAATAGCAAGGGATTGTAGGGTGATGAGGTGCTATAACTATGGATCTAGTGAGAAGAAGCTGAGTCGGGAGTGCAAGAAGCTAAGCATTGAACGTTCTGGGGAGAATAAGAGTACCGGGACTGAAGGGCAGAGAGCGAGCGCCAAAGCATTCACTATGACCATGGAGGACGCTAGGGTGGATCCCGACATTGTGTCAGGTACGTTCCTAGTAAACCAAACTTGTGCCTCTATATTATTTTATTCTGGTGCTAATAGAAGTTTCATTTCTGTTCTCTTTTGTACTAAGTTGCCCTCTAGAAGTAGAAAGATTGATGAAACTTTAGATTCATGAAACTTTCAATTAGAAACTGCTAATGGTAAATCCATTTGGATATCTGACACCTTATAGGACCGTGTGATAGAATTAGAAGGTCATAGGTTTCCTGCTAGACTGTTTGTGATGAGCTTAGGCGGATTTGATATGGTCCTAGGGATGGATTGGCTAGCTGCCTAATAGGCAAACATCGTGTGTCGTAAAAAGATGATTCGATTGACCGCGCTCGATAGGAATTCGGTGAAGATATACGGTGATCGAGTTACTACGGTCCCAAAAGTGATTTCGATGGTGGTGGCAGAGAAGTGTATGAGGCGTGGATCTGGTGCCTATCTGGCCTACATGAGGGATATGGATGCGGCAGTGCCACGACTATCAGACGTACCAGTCGTACGTGACTTTCTGGACGTGTTCCCGGAGGATTTATCCGTTGTGCCACCCGACCGTGAGATCGAGTTCCAAATTGATTTGATGCCGGGTGCCCAAGCTGTTGCTAAGGCGCTGTATCAGTTGGCTCCATCTGAGATGATGGAACTGATGGTTCAGTTGCAAGAGCTGCTAGACAAGGGGTTTATTCGACCGAGTATCTCCCCGTGGGGTGCTCTGGTTTTGTTCCTAAATAAGAAGGATGGTAGCATGAAGATGTGTATCGACTACCGTCAGCTGAACAAGTTGACGGTGAAGAATCGGTATCCATTATCGAGGATTGATGAATTGTTTGATCAGCTCCAAAGTTCCAGTTGGTTCTCGAGGATAGATCTTTGATCTGGCTATCATCAACTAAAGGTTAAGGAGCAGGATATTCGTATGACAGCTTTTCATATGCATTATAGACACTAAGAATTTCTTGTGATGTCTTTTGGTTTAACCAACACGCCAACTACCTTTATAGATTTGATGAATCGGGTGTGTCGGCTGATGTTGGATAAACCAGTAATTGTGTTCATCAATGATATTCTGATTTATTCCAGGAGCGAGGAGGAAGATGCCGATCACATTCTCGAGGTGCTAGAAATGCTTAGAAGGGAGAAGTTGTACGCCAAGTTCTCTAAGTGCGTGCTCTGGTTGCGCGAAGGTCAGTTTCTAGGTCACGTGGTGAATCCCGAAGGGATTAAGTGTTAGGACCGTGTACGTACGGAGTACTAACAGATTCTGTGTGAAACAAGATCAAATAGCACGGAATTCTATTTGATGGGCGATCCAATCAGTGAGAAGGAATAACCTGGTCGATCTAACGATGTAACAAACGTTAAGAACATATTGGAATCGATCAGGAACGAACTATGAACTTGGATTGGCAACTTGGGACGCTTTGGACGGCTAGGGTATGAAAGTATTCGAAGTGTTATGTTTTTCCACAAATTATTTGTTATTTATTAGTTTTCAGTGTTCAATCGTATGACTGAACCACTAGCATGGTTCAGTCGTGTGACTGACTCATGCGGTTGACTCATACGCATGACTGAAGGTTCAGTCGTACGACTAAGTCAATCTTATGTCTCAATCATACGACTGACCCAGTCACCTGGTTCAGTAGTGCGACTGGTCCATAAGTATGGTTCATTCATGTATGGGCCATAAGTATGGTCCAGTAGCATGAATGACCACATGACTAAGTTAAACACATTTCTAAGTTCTTATGGACTTAGACTTATGTAAAACAACATCAAACCTATATATTAAGTTCATACATGTGAATCACATTCAATATAATGATAATATAACATAATCAATCACAAATAATCATCACAGTGCATTTCATATATCATTAATATCATCAGTTACATCATATTACACCAGTGTAAGACATGATAGACTTTTACATTTGAGATCATAAACTAGGTACATCAAGATGTATCAACATTAAGGTAGACCCGGAAAAAGTGGAGGCGGTGATACAATGGAAGTCTCCGAAGATGCCATCCGAGATCCATAGTTTCTTGGGTCTGGCGGGTTATTATAGGAGATTTATCCAAGACTTCTTTAAGATAGCTTCTCCATTGACCAAGTTGACCCGTAAGGATGTGAAGTTCATATGGGGTCAAGAGAAAGAGAAGGCTTTTGGGGAGTTGAAGACGATATTGACGCAAGCTCCTATCTTGACGTTATCCGAAGTAAGCAAAGACTTGGTGGTCTATTCGGATGCTTCGTATCCGGGATTAGGTTGCGTGTTGATGCAATGAGGGAGGGTTATAGCCTATGCAACTCAATAGTTGAAGATCTATGAGGCTAATTACCTTACCCATGATTTGGAGCTAGCGGTTGTGGTTTTCGCGTTGAAGATTTGGAGGCACTACTTATACAGGGTGAAGTGTACCATCTTCACTGACCACAGAAGCTTGAAGTACTTCTTCAAGCAGAGGGATTTGAACATGAGGCAAAGGAGATGGTTGGAGCTCATAAAGGACTACAATTATCAGATCCATTACCTCCAGGCAAGGCCAATATAGTGGTCAATGTCCTTAGCCGAAAGGACAGCCCCGAGCTAATCCGGGTGAAGGGTTATCAGTTGCTTATG
This sequence comes from Flaveria floridana, assembly GCA_018326465.1. NCBI lineage: Eukaryota > Viridiplantae > Streptophyta > Magnoliopsida > Asterales > Asteraceae > Flaveria > Flaveria floridana. Next base: position 15,708 of record BJCO01636494.1, read on the forward strand.
ACCGCTGACGTGATGAAATAGGCCAAGGAGTTCCAAGATGAGGCGTTGAAAGCAGATCGCCTTAACTCCAAAAGGGTAAGAGGTTTAGTCATGGAGTTGGGTGAAAACACTCTTAGAGTTAGAACTCGCTTCGGGCGGATGTGGATCCCTCGTTATGGAGACCTACGAAGACGAATCATGGATGAAGCTCATAAGACTCGATAGTCAATTCATCCCGATGCCATGAAGATGTACCAGGATATGAAGAAAGATTACTGGTGGCTGGGAATGAAGCGCGACGTAGCCGAGTACGTGAGCAAGTGCCTTACTTGTTTGCAAGTGAAGGAAGAGCATCGGAAGCCGTACGGAAAGATCCAACCTTTGGATGTGCCTGAGTGGAAATGGGAGCACATCACCATGGACTTTATTACGAAGTTGTCATGTACGGAAAAGGTTACGATGCCATATGGGTGATAGTCAATCGTTTAACGAAGAGTGCTGACTTTTTGCCGATCCGTGAACCATATTCATCTGAGAGGTTGGGGGATCTGTTTATTAAAGAGATTGTAACTCGTCATGGTGTACCAATGTCTATTGTGTCTGATCACGACACTCGGTTTACCTCTAAGGTTTGGAAGATATTTCACGATGTGATAGGGACGAGGTTACATATCACTACGGCTTACCATTCTCAGATAGATGGTCAGTCAGAAAGGACCATACAGATGCTTGAGGATATGCTCCGGGCAGGTGTCATTGATTTTGGAGGAAGTTAGGACGAGCACATATCATTAGCCTAATTCTCATATAACAATAGTTACCATGCTATCATTGGTATGCCACCGTATGGGATACTATAAGGTAGGAAGTGTAGGATGCCCGTATGTTGGGGTGACATTGGACAGAAAGAGCTAGGGAGTATTGAGGTAATTGAGGCTACGGCTGAAAAGTAGGAAAAGATTAAGGCCTTTATGAAGGTAGCAAAGGATAGACAAAAGTCGTATGCCAATAAGAGATGGTGACATATCGAATTCAAGGCGGGAGATAGATTTATGTTGAAAGTCTCACCTTGGAAAGGGATCATCCATTTCAGGAAGCGAGGGAAGTTGAGCCCGAGGTATATAGGACCTTTTCAAATCATTGCTCAAGTACGAGAGGTGGCCTATAAGTTGGAGCTACCCGATGAGTTAAGTGGGATTCATCCAACATTCACGTATCTCATCTGAGAAAGTGTTTAGCTGATAAAGACATGATTGTACCGCTGGAGGACATTGAAGTGGATGAACGGCTCAACTTTGTAGAGCACCCAGTTGTAATAATCGAACAAAAAGAGAAGAGATTATGAAAAAGGTGGTTCCACTGGTGCGAGTACAGTGAAAACATAGGAAGGGATTTGAGTCTACGTGGGAGACTGAGGAAGAAATAAGACAGCGTTACCCACAACTGTTCGAGGAGTGACGGGTTTTGCGGACAAAACCTCTATAAGAGGGGTGGACTTGTAACACCCAAAAATTTATTAAGAAGAGATAAGAATAAAGAAAGAAAGGAGAATGTACATAAATGGAGGGGTTAAAGTGTTTTATTTTATGTTTAAAAGAGTACGACCACCTATACATCACTTCTTCTACATTGCTTTCAGCTGAAAAAAAGAAAGAAAAAAAGAGAAACAAAGTTTCCATCGGTTTTTAGAGAGAAGAAGAAGGGAAGAACAGCTTGAAGGTGAGTTTTTTATGCGTTTTATTCCGTTTCAGCTGAGTTTTCAGGTTCGGGACCGAGTCATGCACGTTCTTATGTGGTTGGACGTGTGTTTTTAGTGTGTTTAGGTGCTTGAACATCTGGTGCATTTGAGTTGGGAAGAGTTTTGTTCGAAGGCTGCAATAGGTGAGTTCTATATCCCCAGTTTTACATATTTTAAACTTGTTTTAAGGCTGAAAAGGTATGTAAAAAACTTTTTATAACTCTTGGTATGTTATACTAGTACTAAAAACCCCGTTGAGATGCGCCCATGATTAGGGTTAAACGGAAATGGTAAAAGGATTTGATAAAAACTTCACTCGGGTAGATATACGACTGGCATCGTTATCCTTGGGAAAATGCGGAATTCGGTAGGGCGCGAATAAGAAAGTTTCAGACACATGTTGATGCAACAGTACAAGACCATTTTCTAGCTGCCCGATGAAGCTAAGAAAATTTATGGAGAGCTACATTAAGCATGAACTGGAACTCCCGCAAAATAAAAGGATGCATCTGGATACATTATTGGTACGACACTATCAAATACACATAAGAAGACTAGATCAAGTACAATAGGGTGATCGACGATTGGTAATGTCAACCGCATTGACACGTGCAGATAGGAGGCCATCATCCGCATTGTCCTAAGACATCTGTATTTCCTAATGCGAGAGAACAAGTCTTGACCACATTTGTCTCGGCTTAACCGCATTGATGGATGTGGATAGCCTATAGTTAGGCTTTTCTTCTTTTGCCTTCACCCGTCTTACGTTTTGAACTTGGGATTCTACCAGCGTTAGTCACATATATATATATATATATATATATATATATATATATATATATATATATATATATATAT
>BJCO01636495.1:0-16504 GCA_018326465.1 Flaveria floridana
TGTGGTACCCTTCCGTTCATCACGGAAGGCACTGTGTGTGGGGGATTCCCCAAGTAGATCTACCCATATAGAACAAGCGGTTCACACAAGAATTAATGACTATGACACAAGTATCAGCAGGTAACAACAATTCCACAACATATAGCATCATATTTTAGCACATAAATAGTTCAGTTAAAACAGAGCATGCTTCATCCCAAAACAGTAGTAAAAAGGGGAATCACTAGAACTCACCTTAAGTTTCAAGCAAAGATTCTTCATGTGCCGGGAAAAGTTTCAAGCCTAGCACCCTAGCATCAAAATCTAAGTGGTAAGCTACTGTTTCTAAGCTTATATAAGGTATACTAGTTGTGCCAAGAAGTTAAATGCCTAATTCAACTTTGATTTGTTAAGGTTTGTATAAAAAAAGGTTTCCTTTTATGGAAAGTCATGGTTTCTTGTGAAAATATGGATTTTTACACTATTAAGCTAGTGATACAAGTTAAATTAAGTTTTTAAAGTGATTAGTAGCTTCACAAGAGTCGGTTATGTGAGTGGCAGAATTTACAGTTTAGTCCCTCAAGTTTCAAAATTTACAATTTCTACCCTCAAAGTTTGTTTTCTTGCATTTATTGACCTTTATGGACAAAAATCAGGTTCTTGAAGTCAAGTAACTCAATTTAAGTAAGTGTACTCCAAATTTTCAGAATGCAGGTCCGGGTTTAATATTTTTATGTTTTACGGTCCCGGTTACGGTAAAACCGAAGGGTTTTAACGTTTAAGTATGGATTTTTGTGTTTCTGAGTCCTAAATCATTAAAGGTACTTTTTAATAATATTATTACAAGTTTCCAATCTGTTGAAAATGATATTTTAGCCTCTTTTGGTTGTAAACCTCTTTTTCACGTTTACCTCGTTAAAATGCGTTTTTACCCGAAATTAACCGTTTGAAAGTTGGTTGCCCAATTTTTCATTATTTTGGATTTTATAATCTTTAACTTACTGAAATATTATAGTTTTTATAGGTTCTTGGTTTAACATTTTATTTTCCAAGATTTACCCTCAAACGTTACCCGGTTACGACCCGTTTTTAATTAAAAATCCCATTTTAAAAATGTCCTTTGACCATTTAGTAAAAAAATCAGATCTAAAACACTTTGTTAACCCTTTTTGAGCCTGTAATTATTTTTAAAAATTTTAAAGTCTAAGATCTCTTATTTTTAAGTTGTTTCACCATGTTTCGGGTCCCGAAAATGACCAAAAATGCCTAGTTTTACCATGACTCTTATTTCCAGCCATTAACCATACATCATACACTTAATATTACCCAAAAAACTTTGGAAATCATGGTCCTAACTCGCGGTTAAACAATTCAACACAACAACAAGTTATCAATATGGACATTATGCCATATTCGACCTTTACACATATGTAAACCATCATTATTTGTGTTCAAACATTCCCAAATCCTTTTGTAACTTTCAAAACAGGTTATTAATAGTATTATGAGTCATTAACAAGCATATTACAAGCGTGAGTTTTGGTGGGTTACAAGACATAAGATTCAATGACGCCAAAATCACCCAAAAGAGGGTTTTCAAGGTGTAACTCGCGTTCCATCCTTAGATAACTAACATATCAAGTAAGATACCTTCAAGGATGTTAGAATCTCCTCAATAACAAGGTGATAATAGTAGGTTTCTGTTAGAACAAAGATAGGTAAGGTTTTTAAGAGAAAAGTGAGGAATAACAGAAGTTATGCCTTGTTTCGGGTATAATTATGCTTACTCTTGGTGTTGTCCACGATTTGGTGAGTTTAGAGGCTCAGGATGAGCTGGAGAATCTCTAACAAGGCTGGAGAGTCTCGATCTTGCAAGAATCAAGCACCAAAGGTCCATGAAATGTCTCCTTCTTGCTTGTTTAAGCTTGGCCGTAGGTGGTGATGTTGTTGTTCTTCGATTCTGAGCTGCAAGAGTGCTTAAAACCGAGATGTGTGTGTGTGTTTAGGTGGAAGAACCAAGAGAGAGAGAGAGATGAGGGTGAATGTGAGATCAAAGGTGTAGTGTGTGTGTTTGAATCCTGCATGAAATAGTAATGGAGAAGAGGTGTGGTGGTGTGTAGTGGTGGAAAAGAGAGGGGATTGGCCAAGAAGGGGCGGCCGAGTATTTTGGAGGATAGTGGGTTTTTGTTTAAATTTAATTTTTAATTGTAAATCTTATTATGTAGTGTGTAGTATAATGTACTATTTTAGGTGGTATGTTTTAGTTAGTTGTTTAAGTGTTATGCATGAACATGCATGCATTAAGCCGAGAATTATGTATTCATACACATGTTAATTATCTCAATTATGATTTAATTTCTATACAAGGGTGACTAATTGACTTTCCCGGATCACTAAAATTCTTTAAATTAAAGCTTGAACTAGTTAAAGGTCACTAAAAGTCACATAAACTAATAAAAATGGAACTAATAGCAATTGACGATTCTGATACTACTGATAATATTAGAATGATACTATCATTATCATTAATAAGATGGGTAATGGTGCTAGTAGATTAGGGTTAGAACTATGACCTAGAGGTCGGTTGTCACAGTTCAGTAGTATATTTATATCCTGTTCAGCCTCTAAATCCCCCGTAATGATTAGCCTCAGGGAGGCCACAGACTTATATTGGTAGATCTATTGGGTTAGAAGGGTCCGCTCTCGCGGCCAATCACTCTGGTGAGGTTATAGCGAGGGAGTTTATTTTTTTGTACTGTTGTGGGGAAACGACGTGTTTCTTGATTTGATTATGGACTTATGACCAAAGTTAATCATGGTACTAGCTAGTCTATAATAATTACACTATTATCTCGTGTACATCATTTTGTTTACAAAAACTGAATGTTTTGTAATTTAAAAACACAAATGCTCACCAACTTTATGTTGACCAGTTACTCTTCATGCTTTTCAGGGTCGTAGGTACGCTCGGTTGGGAATAATGGAAATGTGTCTTGGAAAGTTAAGGGTGTGGTTAGTTACTTCTTTTGTGAACTTTAAATGAAACTTGTCGCTTCCATAACTAAATAAGATTTGTTGTAGCTATGTTTGAACTCCACTCTAATTACGACTAAGAGTATGAAAACCTTATTTACTAGTAGTCAACTTGTATTTCATTAACGGTTGACTATGATCATTGGTAAAATTCCAATTTCCGTTACCACCATGTAACGTGACATTCCGCTACCATTTTCGGGGTGTGACATCAACCAACTCCAATCATAGTAAAGAATTTTGCAGCTGAAAGACCCATCTTGTATTAGGCCTTTGCCACTAACCAAAATAGATGATATGTCACTAAAGATCAGGGGGGTCAATATGTCTACTTCTAGCAAAACATGCTTGATCTTCCTCTGCGTGATCTTTATAACATGAGAAGGTACTTTGATACTTTCAAAATCTGAGTAATCTGGCCAACTTATGATAAAGGGAATGGTCTTGATTTTGATAAGCACTGTCAATAGATAAAGATCAAGAGTTAAATTTATCCTTCAGGTTTTGGCAGCATCAGCATGGGGAGGGTTTGTAATACTACTACAAAGCAGTTAATAGATGATGTGCAACAGATAACATGCGAAAAAATATGACGCGCATTTTCTCGTGTCATTAAAATTATGTCGTATTTTACAAAATTAGTGAAAATAATAACATTCATTTTTATGTGTCATTTTTATCCGCCATCTTTATAAACGCGCGCCCAATACTATTTCAATTTCCCCTACCCTTTATTTCCCTCCTAAACTGCACCTCCTTAGCTCACAAGCGGATCTAATTGATGGGTCGGGTCTCCTGCTATACAAACCAATTCCTAATTAGAATACAAAGCCTGGGTCAAGGATTTTACGCTTACCCTCTCAAATCAGAAACCCTAGCTCCCTGATTTTACCACAGACAATCTCAGTGCCGATACGTCATCGATGGCAACTCATGATCATACAACTACAAATCGTCATCTTCATGGGATTGCATCATCAAATGACTGGAACTTTAATTTCATCAAATGGATTGTATGATTTTGTGATTAAGGAGTTGGAAGAATAAACAGAATCTGATGTTTGTAAGCGAAATTGAAGCCGTAGGTACGATGTCGACTCTTCTTCATGTTAAATTGTTAGATATTGTTTTGCATGATTGGTTCTTCAAACTTGATTCTCATTGTTATGAAGACAAATTGATATTTTCTTTAGACGTATATTTATCCAATTTAAGCCCACGTCTAGTCGCTGTGTATTAAACTTGAGTTTGAATATTATGAAGAGAAAATGGTTCGACGCAACCCCTACAAATTATCATCTTCGGTACTGGACGTATCTATTGAAATTGGTGTATGTTTGACTTTTTAAGTTTAGTCAAAACAAAGGTAAGTTTAGTTGAATTCTTTATCTTCAGTCTTAACCATTTATCATATGGTATTCATTTGGACATTGCTGCGATACTCTGTTTGCATCTGGACATCATTATGTTGATACCATATGACAATGACATTTCGCATTCTATTTATCTGTGGACTAATAGCATTGCAAAATTAATATGATCTTTTAGCTTCCTTTGTTAAATGGACAAGTTCATCCAAAATAAATTGAACATTATTTTATACATCTCTAAATTCATACTTCAGACTCAATTATGATGGGAAGCATTTTACATTTCTACTTTAGGTTTACTAAAATTTACAATAATTTACATGCATCAAATGGTTTATTTTCATATTAGAATGACTGATTGCATTAATCATAATAACAAAGTAGCATGTTAAATAAGGTGACTCTTTAATTAATGGTGTAGTTAATAAATTCATGTAGCATTCATAGGCACGGGCTATTTCAACTAATGGTCTTCAACCCACATTTTTTATTGTCGAAAGAAGTTACAACAGGTTGATATTTATTAAACCGATGTCAACTTTGTCCCTTTATATCTATTAAAATGTTTGGTTTTGATTTAATTTCTTTATGCAGGTTCCATATGTGACAAGCATTTGCTTTACATGTGTACTTGTAAGATGTGTCATGGTGAGTCCTTACCTCCCTTTTGGTCCATCGTCAATACACCCAATTTATCTAATTTTGTTATTGTTTTTTACGGTTAGATGATCATAGATGTGTTTTAGTGTGACATCCATCATCAAAATAAATGTATCAGCCATTGACTTTGACCGTTGACTTGACTTTTGACTTTAACTCTTTGACTTTGTCTTGGTCTAATTAATGAACTTTGACTTGAAAGCGGGCATAATATTGACTTGGTCTAAGAATAGTGCATCAGACCTGTCTAGACACACTAAGTTCTAAAGTTATGTATTATGGGCTTTATATATTCTAGTGAGTTTTATATGTTCTAGTGGACCTTGGACATGTTGATAGTGAATATTTATTGATTTGGACTTAGGATGATGGTTTGTGCTTAAAATTGGACTAAAGACTTAAAAAGGTAAAAATTATACATCTTACGTTAAGAACGCAAACAAAAATCAGACATCAGTGGGCTTTGCCGAAAGTCTACTAAATAGACTTAATTTAATTCAAAAATATAAATTAAATAACATATATAGCATATAATAGTCTGTTGGAATCGTATTAATGCGTTGAATTTAAAAACGTAAAAATGGGATGACACGCGATTCGGGACAATACGTATTCGACGAGACGGGACAAGGGCGCGAAGGCCTTTGCCCTCCCTTGTTTGCGGCCAACCCTAGTAGACATGGGGGAAATCCCCCTTGTTTTCCTCACTTTTGCAAAATTGTTCTCCAAGGCTCTCTCCTTAGAAACCCTAGCCACCACAACCAATTCTCCTTGTTCTTCACCTTGATTCCATCGAAAGTCATCATTCACATCCAACAACCAGTGATTTTTGGTGTATTGTTTCATTCAAGATCAAGTTTTACATTCGAATCGTTCATCCCTTCATTTCTCGGAAAGAAAAATTGATATTATCTTGATATTATCATTATATTTGATGACATTCATCATACTATATTAGATTCTTCACTTATTCTTCTTCTTTTCGTTGATGGGGGATGACTCTTGTAGGATCTGGGCGTTTAAGTGTCGGATTTGCAAATCGGTAAAACCCTAATGCATTACTCTTGATTGTTCATGGATCTTTTGATTTGGGATTGTAACCTCTTAAAATCTGGACTTAATGCACGTCTTTGGATCCCAATTAATTATTAAAACCATCAAGTTCTTGTTATGGAATCGATTCGGGTCAATAAATGTCGAAAACCAAGTTTTTGAATCCAATTGACAATGTTGAGAAATTTGACAGTTTGCTGTTAGAAAATTATGACATTTTACACAGGTCAAAACGCTGTCATAATGCGTCCAAATTGGGAAAACGTTGCGTCTAAAATCAACTTCTACGAGTCCTCTAACTAGCCCAAGTGGTCTCATGTTGTTTTGACATCGTTTGGTCCTCCAAACGTGGCTAACAAAACTGAAGGTCAAAACTGACGAATCTGGGCAGCCGGTTGATCTGTATTTATCAAGTCATAACTTTCTCACATTTTGTCCAATGGAGATGAATCTTTTCTGGAGTTTAATTTAAGGTCTTCTCTTTCAAATGGTACCTTTTACGCAATGATTCGTTTCCGTTTCGATCTCCAAACAGCTTATACAAAACTGATGCGCAATCAGATATATGTTCTGAAATATTTTGATAAACTTAAAAATAAAGATTTGAATCTAAATAATCAAATAAAGACAAGTTTAGTACTTGAAATTGATTAAGTGACTTTGAAAAAGGAAAAAAATTAAGGACCATGATGGACATTAAAGGCTGGACCTTGAGGACGACACCCAACTAGGTCAACTTGGCCCTTTAGTATTGTGTTTGGTGTTTTTGTGTTCTATTGTGATTTGACATTCTTACTATGGAGACTTTTCTATTTCGAGGTGAGTTTCACGACCCTTTTTAATATGTTTTACTTGGGGGAAATCATGCTTATGGTTTTGCACTATGTCATGTCTTAAAGACTATTTTGGAACAATGTATGTGGTTTGAGTCATAGGATCGAGTCTAGATTTCTTTCATAAATGTGTACTGTAGTTGGACTGAACTGGACTGCACTTGGATTGTACTTGGACTGAACTTGACTGTACTTGGACTAGACATCATGGAGAGGTATTGTTAGTACTAACAGGCTGACACCCCCACCTCTATCGTCGGTATACTAGTCGAGACTGACTTGGCCTAGGTGTGACCTTGGGTGAATCTAATCCGGTTAATTGATCTTGTACTGACTTTAAACTTGTGATGAAATCTATGACAACTATGTACTCTTACTCACATACAACTCTTTGTACATGTTATACACGGCAAATTATTTGAACTTTTAAACTTGTGAACGCACCAGCGTATGTTGACTTTTTAAAGCATGTCTTTTCAGGTAATGAGGCTTAGGTGCTTCGCTGTGGACTTTAGACAAGACCGCTCCCTTAGGAGCAATAGACATTTCATTTGACTTTTTGGACTTGTTTGGACTTGATTGTTTTGTTGAATTGTAATTTGTTGAATTTGTACTTAGGATTGTTTTGGTACTTGTGCTTCTTTGTTTCTGAATGGAAACTTTGGATTCTTTATGAATTTATGGTATGATGTTTTGGAATTGACTGTACTTGACACATGTTCCTATGTGTTGGGCGACGTCATGACCCATTTATGAATAATACCTTTAATGATTCTCTTAGATCCCTAATGTGTTATGACGATCCCGTCCGTCGCATCCTCGTGTTTCCGCTTCTAGCGAGGGTAACAGATTGGTATTAGAGCCATTGGTTATAGAGAATTAGGAGGATTATTCAACCTAGACTATAACCTAAGTACCCACATATAGTATGCATCATAGGATTATGTGTGTACTATTATACATGTGAATGTTCTATGTGAATTATTTGTTTTGTTGTGTACCTTGTCTTACATGTTATTGTGATGTACCTGCTTCAAAAAAAATTTGGTCATTCTATCATCTGTGCGTGCCTTAAGAAAGCATTAGGTAAGGACGTCCTCTAGTTATGTGCTTGACTATTATTTGGTCTGGATTGATAAGTATGGGTATAAGGATTTTTAAAGGACATAGGTTAAGCCAACATTATTATGCGTCTGCCGGTGATACCTATGTTGTGATTTGAATCGTGGGAGATGAACACACTAGCTGACATGACACCAACACACAAGAACCATGGCGTACTCAAGTCAGAAGACTGCTTTATTGGATTTCAGACTAAACTAAATGGAATCTTTTGACTGTTCCTTACCCAAGTGAATGCTTTCTTAATCAATTCCTTTGTACAACTTTGGTTACTTAACCTTTGGTTAGCGATCATATCCTTGATTCTCCAATCATGGATAACACTCTGTACTTGACATGATACGTTGACTCCGACAGCAGGAGCTAGGGGTGACCACGCAAAGCAAATTACCATTACGGGTGCACAAGTAATTGCAATTTGCAGTGCAAGCGAAATCTAGCAAACCCTTTCATGAGATAACATCATAGTTAGTACGAATCTTCTATTCTATACATGGGACATGGAGTTCAGGTTCTTATTATAATCAATGGTGTGGAAACACCTATCTCCTCTATTCTTGCATAAGTACAAATCGATCCGGAGCCTTCATAGGAATCATACTTTGACATTTTAGCCCAGTATCCATGTGTTGTTGCTCCCGCTTTTGTTTCTTTGATTGTGGAAATTGACTACATGTTCAAGATGTACTTGGTTTTTAAGAGTTAAAGTAGAGAGGTTAGACTTTCTGTACCTATATTGCTTTGTTCGGACCAATCTTAAGACTTGGGGCATTAGATATTTGGATGTTCTAGCATTACACTGGATTGAATAAGTGCATGTTATGTAACCAGTTTAAGCGTTGTTCTTGGTATATCGTCGGTGTGGTGGGAATGCTGCGGGGGACGCTATATATAAACATCTTCGTATACTAAGGATGTGCTTGAACTGGGCTATGTGATGATCCTAGCGGTGTGGAGTTGGACATGGTGGGACTGATAATGAGTAAGGAAGTAGTACTGGAGACAGGATTGGTTATACTTCCATAAAATATTAGTAGGACGAGAAGGTTGGAGCAACAACCCTAACCCGTTGCATTGAGAAATTTGGAACAGATGTAGATATCAAGATTTGTACTGCGAATCAGAAGGTAAACTACGTTGTCTGTTCATCGGTGGGTGAAGAACTAATGCAGTAGAATGCCCAAACACTAGTTCAAGCTATGGAGGCTGTAATGGCTAGCACTTTGGATGAGCTTAAAGGATTGGTGACCAAGGAGTGTTACCTTCTGGACTAGATGGAAAAGTTAGATCTTGTGCCTTGGAATCATGCGTTGGTAGTATGTTGTCTGACGCCCATACCAACAATTTCCATAAGCTGGCAAAGTTGATGCCACAACTATGACACATAAGTTAAATAAAGTTGAGAGCGCATCATAGGGTTGGTTCTATAGTCGTGGAATGATGGCCGTTGCTGCATCCCCAATCGTTTAGAGTGCAATACTAAAGACATGTACCTTGGCCAGGAGATGGTTCCTATTAGGGATTCCAGAAAGCTAGTGAGATGAAGAAGGATGTTAGGGAATCGAGTAAGATAGATGGTGTTTAAATGGACAAGAAGGACATGGTCGTGAAAGGATATGTGGTTGTCATGCTCGTAACAAAGGACTATACCGGCACTGGTCCGACGTGTAATAAGTGCAATTTGCACCATCCAACTATGACGCCACATTATGTGTATTTCAATTTATAGAAATTAGAGCGCTTAGCCAGGGGCTTAAAGGTGTTGCGAACCCAATTGTGCCGACTAATGCGATCAAATTGGCAAGAGTTCAACGTTAACATTATGAGTATGGAAGCCAGGAACATCATCGAAATGCATATACGAGGTTAAATAGGATTCTAGGTGAAATGGTCGATCAAAAACAAAGGAACAATTCAAAATATGGTTTGCAACTTATGGCCCTGTTCATAGAAAGGCATTTGGGATTGGTGTCAATAATGCCCGACAGGACCCGGACGTAGTAACTTTGACTTTTATAACTAAGTTGGACTTGACCCCAATTACTAGGATACGTGTTATGGAATGGGCTAATGGAAGTCTTATAAATATTAGGGAGATAATTTAGGACTTTGTTATGCTAGTAGAGGATCATGCCTTTAGAATAGATCTTATATGATTTGGACTTGGAAGTTTCAACATGGTCGCAGGAATGAACTGGTTATCCGGGAATAGGGTCGAGATTATCTTCTGCTAGAAGACTACTCATATGATGTTGTAGAACGGTGAGACTCTTGACGTACATGGAAAGAGATTAGAAAAGTACAAGATGCAGATCATGAGCATGAAGGCAGAGGAATAAAAGCGAGACGACATACTTGTTGTGTGAGATTTTAAGGAAGTATTCCTGAAGGCTGGCTTGATCGCCTCCTTCACAACAGATGGACTTTCAGATTGACCTAATTCTTAACGCGATGCATGTTGCTCGGACACCTTATCGCTTAGCACCTTAGAAGGTGAACATTTTGCCTAGTCAACTTCTAGAGTTGTAGATAAGGGTTTCTATAACCCGATCAGTCACCATGGGCCCTAGTGCTTTGTGTCAAGAAGAATGATAGATCCTTCGACATGCGTGGACTATGAAAAGCTGAATAAGTTAACGGTAAAGAACCATTATCCTTTGTCGAGGGTAAATGACCTATTCGATCAGCTAGAAGTATCGACATACCTTTGAGAATATTGAACTTCATTCGGGAATCATCAATTTAGAGTACATGAGGATGACATACCGAAGAAATCATTTAAAACTCGTTACAGGGATCATAAGTTAACAGTTATGCATTTCGGGGCTACAAAGGCACATACTGTGTTCATGGAACTGAGAAATCGAATGTGTGAGTCATGTCTGAATGAATTTGTCATAGTGTTCATTGAAGATATTCTGACTTATTTAAAGACAGGGAGGATCATGAGAAACATGTGGGGAATGTCCTGGAATTGTTAGAATAGGAGAAACTATACGCTAAGTTCTCCAAGTGTGTCATCTATACTGACTACAAGACTTTTCAACATATTTTTCATCAAAAAGCATTGAACATGAGACCGAGACATTGGATTGAGTTGTTCAGTGTCTATGACCTTGAAATCTGATGTCATCTGGGAAGGGCAAATATGGGTTCCAATATGTTGAGCCGTAAGAAAAGGTTCAAACCTATGTGCGAAAGGGAATTGGGGAGGACGGTTCATTTAGGTAGCAAATTCCACATCGATGTTACTCAAATAGAATCAACGAGAAGCCCGAGTATGAAGGATAAGGCTTTAAGAAGTCTGGACAAACAGTTTGTACAAAAGAAAGATGGAGGATTGTACTTTATGAAGCGAAGTCTGGTTTTATTTATTGAAATGTGTAGACATTGGTGATGGACGAATCACACAATTTTACATATATTGTTCATCCTGGTGTAAACAAGAGTGTGCCATGATCGTTAGGACATGTATTGGTGTTCTTGAATGAAAAGGGACATAACGAACTATGTGTGCTAGCTTTCGACGGGTTCAAAGGTCAAAGTGGAGCATCAAAGGCGATCTGGCCTATTAAAATAGCCTAAGATTTTAGAATGGAGGTAGGAAAACATTCGTGTAGACTTTATCACGAACAAGTAGAGGGAATGACTTGATTTGGGTCATTGACCATATCTGCCTATTCTTTGACTATTAGTAAGGGGAACAAGATGGAAATGCTGGCAAGAATTTATGTCAGTGAAATTATGGATAGAAATGGAGCACCTTTGTCTATTGTCTTTGATCATGACAGTTGCTTCATGCCACGATTCTGGCAGAGGTTATAAAAGATGTTGGGAAGGCGTCTGGACATGAATACAACTGAAGATCAAGTATAGGTTGGACTCACCTTAGATTAGTTTATGTGTATATTTCTATGTAATATGATTAATTTTAGTTTACTTTTGTAAGTTGATTAGTTCAGTTTATGATATTTTGTAGTCCAGCGAAACTGTGAGCGAAACTGTAGTTTCGCTAAAGTCAGCTGTCTAGTTTACCCGGCAAAACTGTTGTTTCTGCCGGGCGAAACTATAGTTTCGGCAGCACAGTTTCGCCGTCAGCGAAACTGTCTGCGAAACTAAGACTGCTATAAATAGAAATGATCTTGTTCTTTGTTTGGCATCGTTGCAAAAACCTTAATCGAGTATTTGTGTTGCAAGAGTCATTTGTAAGCTATTATTCACTGATATACATTGAGCTTATCTTCTTTTAATAGTATCGTTGCTTTATGGATTATATTTGAATACATTTTGCTCATTATTGTTCTTCTAAATCATTGTGTGTGTTGTTATTTCTGGTATTGAATGATTCAAACCTTCATTTGTACTGATAATCGATCATATGGACCAACAAAATGGTATCAGAGCCTTAGTGCTCTTGATTGTTTGAGGTTTTTGGTTGCTTTTGTTCAATACCACTATTTCTTCAATTCTAGATCAAATTTGAGTGTATTTGATATGAAGTTGATTGAATTTTGCTTGCTTTTGGTTGGGAAAGATCTGTGAATCATCAGATCTCAAATTCATTGAGATTTGGGTGATTTCAGGTTGTTTTCGGGGTTTAAAGGGTTTTCACATTCCTCCAGCGAAACTATAGTTCTTTCTGCGAAACTGTGACATTCTCCCAGCGAAACTACAGGTGTTATACACTCTGTAGTTGTTTTTAGCCTTTCTGCGAAAGTAGAAACATTGAACAAAAGTTCAACAGTGCTTGTGTCTCATTTCAAGCGAAATTGTTGTCGAAAGTACCATTGAATGAAAGTTCAAGCTTGTTTCCCGCGAAACTTTCAGCGAAACTAAGCATTTTCAAGCTTTCGGCTAGCAAAATTGCTGCCGAAATTGCTAGCGAAATTACCATTTCCTCTATGAAATTAGTTTCTGCTAAACTAGCTCAGCGAAATTACACATTTTCTACGAAATTGCCTTTCTCTTCTGCGAAACTAGCATGTCAAAGATGACTTCTCTCACTCTTGCTGATTTAGAGAGTGTTGCTCCCAATAGACCTCCAAGACTCATAAACGGTGACAACTTTGAAGACTGGAAGAGATGTCTCAAAGCCTTTTTCTTCTACACCGACCACAACCAATAGGAATCTATCATCACTGGTCCGCACAAGCCAACGGTTACTGTTGGTGGTACCGTATCTCCAAACATGGATCCTGCTACATTCACCGACAGGGATCAGAAGCTGATTGATCGAGACCAGAAAGCTTTCGGAGCATTAACTCTTTGTCTTGCACCTAATATCTATAATTGATTTGTTGAACACAAGGATGCAAAATCTTTATATGATGCATTGTGTGAATTCTAAGATGGAAATGAAGATCTTAAGAAGGACAAGAAAGCTCAAGCTCAGAACGAGTTCAATTCATTTGTAGGACATAAAAATGAAGACCTCACCGACATCACCAATCGTTTTTTTTCAGTATCAAGTACTTTAAAGAAGTATGATGATCAGTTGGGTAATCACAAGCATATGAATAAGCTCCTAGACTCTCTACCACCCCAATGGAGCTTACAAGTGAAAATGTTGAAGCAAGAGAGAAACTTTGTTGATTACAATCTTATGGATGTAATCAACAAACTGAAATCCTTTGATTTAGATCTGAAGGGACAGGAATTTATTCAGACTATGATGCCTACATCCGGTTATACTCGGAATGCTGCATTACTGTCTTCCGCTGCAAGCTCTCCAACGCAGGTATCTCGTCAAGGTGGAGTAAACACCGGTGACTATTCTGGAGGTTGTGGTAGTACTGGGAGAGATCAAGCGAACTTGAAAGCAATTGTTGAAGCTTCTGTTCCATCTGAGACGATGGCTCTTTTTGGTATGTTCGTTTAGAGTTATGAAGCTCTTGTAGCTAGGGATTTGAAACGAAAAGGGATGACGATGGAATATATGTATCAGGTGGACCCTGATGATCTTGAAGAGACTGACATTCAATGGCAAATGGCAATGTTGACACTTAGAGCCTAAAAAATTATGGAGCGCACTGGTAGAAAGAATTTTGGAGGTCAAAGCTCTAACTCCAAACTGGGTTTTGATAAGTCTAAACTAAGATGTTTCAATTGCAAACAGTTGGGACACTTCAAATGCGAATGTCCACTGCCAATTGTCACTGACCCTGGTAATTCAGGAGTTCCAAGATTAGTTTCAAATGGGGGTAAAGAGGAAGCAAGTCACAAGAAGGAGACCACATTGATTTCTAACTTTGATTGGAGTGCTGAAGTTGAAGAGACGAGAGAAGAGGTTAATCAAGCACTGGTAGCTGAGATTGTGAAAGAGGTGATGAAGGTGTATTGTGAGGATGACTTTGATCCATTCAAGGAATTTAAGTATGAAGTTGAAGTGTCTAAGGAGATGAAGGAGGATGAGAAGGTGAAAGAAGGTGATATGGAAGAGATCAGGAAGGAAGGAAGTCAAACCACTGACTTAGAAAAAGATGATGTTGCTACCACTGTCGAGGAAAACAAGTTGAGTACTCCGGTGTGTCAATGCAAGAAAGCTCTTGCAGCTGAAAAAGTGGTGATGGGACTTCCCTATGAGGTAATTCAAGATATGTGTTCATCAGCTTGCAAAATGAGGTTATTTGGGGTCTATAAAGCTAATCGTTTATTGATTGATAATGAAAAGGATTTGAAACGAATTAATGAACAGTTTAAAATAAACGAGTCTAAATATTTTGTTAAATTAAATGAGGATTTAAAAGAGATGATCACTTAAAAAGAATAGTTTTGAAGAGAAATGTTGAGGTTAATAATTTGACTGAAAGGGTTGCTCTTGCTGAGTTTGAAACAAGCAAGCTTCAGTCAAAGCTTGATAAATGGACTATATCGGGAATGAAACTTGATGATTTATGTAAATCTCAACGGGGAGCTAGGATTAAAGCAGGTTTGGGATATGAAAAAATGCTAAGGTTTATCCTCCTTCTAGTACTTACTGTTATTCACCTATGCCTGTTCCTCATCATTCTAATGATTTGATCCAAATAGATACTAACAGTATGTCTGCAGGTTTAGAAGGTGTGAACCCTAAGCATGTTCATGAGGACTATCATTATGTACCAACAAGCGGGCTTGGATGCTCTAGCCTTAGTACACCTGAATCTCAGCGTTCTGTTTTAGATCATAGACCTAGTTTAAATTTTGTTTTTGTCTCTAGTGATTCTGTAAAAGACTCCATTTCTTCATGTTCTAGTGATGTTTTTGTTTCATCTTTAAACTCTGTGGATTGTGATGTTGCTACACCTTCTGATTGTGTAATCTTGTGACTGGTATCACTGTGAAGAGTGATGAGAAAATTAAAATTAATTGTTTTGAAAAATTCTTTTCTCACTCTATTCCATCTTTCACTCCAGCTAAAATTTTTGTGTCAAATGAAAGGGTTATATCCTAATCTGAGGCAACTACAAGTGGTACAAGTACCACATGTATTTCAGATAACATCTTATCTTCCTCTGTAAATAATCATTCTTTTTCAAATAAAAGTAGATCTATAGACATGTATGAGACATACAGTGACGTTTATTTAGACTGTCTGAATGTGATGTGGAAATATGCATTGATAAAATCCCAACCTTATTAAATAACAGACCTAGATTAAAACCACATTGTTTTCGATGTGGTAAAGATGATCATGTAGTTAAGCATTGTCCTCAGCTTTATCATAGACATGTTAATAGAAATTCTTTTGGGAATAGGTTAACTCAAATAGTTAATAACTTCTTTTATAAGAAATCTGTTATTCCTAAACCTAAAGTTGTTCAAACTTGGGTTCCTATTTCACCTGGTTAACTTTCACTTTGATATTATTGCAGGAGACATCCACTAAAGTTGTAAATAGTGTATGGCATGTTGATAGTGGATGCTCCAGACATATGACGGGACTTAAAGATCTTCTGACCAATTATCAAATAATAAATGGAGGTTACGTCGCATTCGTTGGCGACAAGAAAGGAGGGAAAATGATTGGTCAAGGAGAAGTTTCCAACGACTCTCTTACTTTAGAGAAAGTCAACTACGTACCTGAGCTTGCATTCAATCTGTTGAGTGTCTCTCAGATTTGTGATAAAAGCATTCCGGTCTTATTCAAGTCCAATGAATGTCTCTTTTTGAAATCTGAGATTGATATTCCAGATAATATGGTACTAATGCGGGCTCCAAGAAAGCATGATACATATCTTCTTGATATGAGTTCAAAGGATTCAACGTCTACCGTCACCTGTCTTTTGTCCAAAGCTTCCACCTCTGAGTCATTCTTATGGCATCGCGCAGATTGGGCCACGTTAACTTTAAAAATATAAACAAATTAGTTAAAAACAATCTTGTTAGGGGATTACCTTTAAAAGACTTTTCTGTGGTTGAAAAATGCATGGCGTGCGCAAATGGAAAACAACATAAGAAACCACATAAACCTAA
>BJCO01636496.1:0-14117 GCA_018326465.1 Flaveria floridana
AAGGTCCATGCTTTAGGAAAACTGTACATTGAGGTCTTGGGTCCAACCTTTCTACTTTATGTACTTTTATCCTTTTTGTAATATATTAGGATGTGAGCTATGGCATGTCATAGTCACTAGCCAAAAGGCAATCTGCCTTTTGACTCTACATGAATTTTGTTGTCCAGTTCATGTATCCAGCTGGCCTTCAAAGTATGGCCGTCTGTAGGTTGTAGTATATAGTGTCTCAAGTCTTGTATGTTAGAAGTAATGTATGCTTGTGCTGAATACTTGTAACATTGAACTTGAGAAGCAATATACAACATCCTTGAAAACCAACCACTTGTGTTGTTATCTTGTTATGTTTTTTTAAGTTTACTTGTGTTCTTAGCATCATCATAACCGGTTCCCCATTTGATCTGTTAAATGTTCTAATATACTCTCCTCAATGTGTTGTTGTGTTGTAAGTGCAAACCCTTCTACCGGTCCTGCACCTCGGTAACGAATACCGATTCTTCACCGTCAACTTATTCAGCTCTCGGTAGTCGATGCACATCCGCGTACTACCATCCTTCTTCTTCACGAATAAGACAATGGCACCCTATGGAGAGATACTTGGTTGAATGAACCCTTTATCCATCAGCTCCTGCAGTTGAGCCATTAGTTCTTTCATCTCGGTCGGAGCTAATCGATACGGTGCTTTAGCAACGGGTTGAGCATTGGGTATCAAATCAATTTGGAACTCAATCTCGCGATCCGGTGGCACACCTGGCATTTCTTTTGGGAACACGTTTGGAAAATTATGCATAACAGGCACATCCGACAATTGTGGTACTAACGCATCCATATCTTTCGCATAGGTCAGGTAGGCACTGCATCCATGTCTCATGTACTTCCATGCCACCGCCATCGAAATCACCTTTGGAATTGTAGTGACATGATCACCGTAGACTGTCATAGAACTTACATCGGGCATAATTAATTGAGTCATCTTTTTGCTACACACGATGTTTACCTCATAAGCTGCTAACCAATCCATCCCTTGTACTACATCGAATCCGCCTAGGGGCGTCACATGTAAATTAGCAGAAAACCTATGACCTTCTAGTTCTATGGAAAAGTCCTCTATCATATCAGTAATTCTAGTAGACTTACATATAGCAGTTTCTACATCAAAAGGTTCATCGATACTTCTACCACTAGCAGACGATTTATCATAGAAGGCAGTAGAAATGAAACTCCTCCTAGCACCAGAATCAAATAATACGGAGGCACAAGTTTGACTTACTACAAACATACCTGACACGACGTCGGGGTCCACTCTGGCCTCCTCCTGGGTCATCTTGAAAGCTCTAGCACTTGCCCTCTGCCCTCCTTCCTCCACTTTTTTCTTCGCCCCAGAACTCTCAGCCCTTGGCTTCTTGTAGTCCGTGCTCACGTGGCCCTCCTTACCATAGCTATAACATCTTAACACCTTGCAATCCCCTAGAATATGACGAGGCTTTCCATACTTGAAACATACATTTAATCCCAACCTACACTCCCCAGTATGCTTCTTTCCACATCTACCACACTTCCTCATCCCTAATCCAGGTGACACCCTACGATCATCCATCTTCATCCTTTTTTTGTTTGGAGTGGGACCACCACCTCCTAAGCGTTTCCCATTCCAGTTCTTATCACCGCCACTTGTCTTCTTTGCCTCCACCACAGTCTCCTCTCGGTCATCATACAACCTACCCACCAGGTCTACAGCCGATCGAAAGGTACCCGGTCGGGCAATAATCAAATGCCTACATATATCACCCGGCAATCCCTGGATGTACCTCTTGATCTTCCTTGCAACTTACATAACTTGATCTGGCACCAGCCTTGCCATTTTGTTAAATTTGGTGGCATACTGTTGGTGCGCCTTAGTTCTCACTTGCAGTTGCAAGAATTCCCTCTTAATCTTGTCCAACGAGTAGGTAGCAAACTTTACCCTCTAATCTTCTCGGCACTCGCTGATATCAAGCATCACCTCCATCTCCCTCACCCATCGTTAAGGAGAAGCAACATTGCCGTTCCCATCGAATGTTGGGGGCTTGCATCTCTGTAATGCCCCGTAACTACAGCCCCGTGAAGTTTCCTGCACCACTTCTTCCTCCTCCTATTCACTAGAGCCAACTGTCTCAGCCTCCGATTGCTCTCTTTCCCCTCTCCCAATAGGCTTCCTCTTTTCCTTCCTCTCTTTCGTTTCATCATCCCTTACGACGTTGAGCACTTCAGTCATTATAGACGGAAGAATCGTCTGCATGACTTGATGGACTTCCTCTACTACTGCCTCTTTCACCGAGGCCCTCAAGTTGCACTCTAATTACCACCTTCCTGATAATGCTTCTCGAGCTCTTCACGGGTCAACTCAGTAGTCTTAGCCCTATTCATGGTAACTCTCGGTTCGGCGCCACGTCCACCACGTGCTCCATCCCTATAGGCCTTAGATGATCTACCTTCATCCATTCTCGAATCACTATAAGATTTAAACACTAACACGGTCATTCAAGGTAATAGCTCAGTTTATGTTAAGTATAGTATGTCCCTAATTACAGTGGCCAGTTGTAATTAGCCACTTGCTCTACTCTTCACACCCCAAGCATTTCTTATCCTGACTACATCGGTATCTAAATCTACCAAGAACACGTAATCAAATATCACACGTACATAACTCCAATTAATATTGGAAAGAGAAATACCTGATGGCATGTAGCTACTCGGGCTGGCATCCCTTTCCTTTTTAGTCCTATTCTCAGTTTAAGATTAGGTTTTTGAAAATATTTTACCTAATTCACTTAAACTTTGGCTCTGATACCAACTTGTACGGCCTCATTCCCAGAACACTTATAGTAGGATAATCATCGCATTTTTACATAAAACAATACATAATTCATAAAATACCAGCAGAAGTAGGTTAACAAAAACCATAATTTCGTTAATAAATACCGTTGTTAAGAAATACAACACTGTTAAATTACAAAAGCATCATTTAATTGGATTACAAAACCACAATATTATTATGCGTGAATGGATGCCAGTCTTGCCATGTCGAGTAGCCTCCTCGTGTGCCATCCTCAGCAAAATTACCTGCCAACTGAAAATACATAAAAGTCAGCGTTCCTAAGTGAGTTCTAGTTTTAAAAGCATAAAATACCTTGTATAGCTTATATATAAAAATACTTTTTTACAATAGAATACTTTCTCTACTTCTGTATGTGATCATTCATCGCACATACAACAAGATATAACTTCATTCATTATCGTATGCATTTGTTCATTTCGTACTATTTTCATTATCTTTTACTTTCATCCGGACCAATGTGCAATACCTTTAACATTGTGCATGAAGCTGGTTGGGCCTGTGTTCTATAAATAGACCATGAACATTGTGCACGAAGCTGAACCAGTCACCTAGGATATGCTACAAGGGTCCTATCAATCTCAATGATTGATCCTGTGTGCATCCTTTATGTTAGCTAAACCACACACAGTTGAGCTAACGACAGCATGGTCGTGCACGTCCATTCATTTGGTTGCAAGACTTTCATTCATTCTTTTATGTTCCACTACACTTTATCATTAATCTTTCACTTTTTATTAATGATAATACTTTACGTTTTTGATCTTAAACACACCACGTAAAGTCATATAATATGGAACATAAGAACAGACCATAAACATGCTTAATATAAACAATTATAACCCTTAAGTCAAACTGAAGTCAAACCCTAATAATTATGTTTATCCTAAAATTTCAGGAAATTTTCGAAGTGTTGGGCGTTTTAGCACTATGCACGTGCATGAGGCCTCTTTAGGCTTCTTTCAACTATGTGGGCGCATGGGCTACTTAAGTGTTTTAGCGCTATGCAGACGCATGAGGATTGTTTAGGCGTTTTTCAACTATGCGGGCGCATGGGCTACTTAAGCGTTTCAACACTTACGCGCATGAGCCACTATTCGGGCGCATGGACACTATTGGGGCGAATGGGGTATACTTAGGCGTCTGAGCCTAACACTTAGGTGCATGAGCTACTATTCAAGCACATGGACTTACACTTAGAATGTCTAAGGAAACAGTTGGGCACATAGGGTACTACGTAGGCGCATGGGAGTACTGCCTGGGCACATGAGCCCAAACTAATTATTTTCAGGCCATATTTTTTGGTGCATGAGCCCCATTTGGGTGCATGACCCCACTTAGAGTATTTCTAAGGTAGATATCAGGCGTATGGGCCCTGTTTGGGCGCATGACCACCTACTTGCATGTTTCTATGTTGCTTTTAAACCCAAAACATCAGTTAAACCTGTTCTAAGCTTGTTACAGTCATTGTAAACACTAACAAAGCATAAACAACCATACATCATCAACATACGTGCATAAATATTTACGTCCATACGTACCACATTTGTAAAAATCGTTTACATGTATATTCAGCCCCAAACAATTTATAAAACAAGTAAAAGACGGGGTCTAGAACTCACCTATTGTAGCAAACATGCAAAACTCCTACAACCTTCCTTGTACACATGTTCAAACACCTAACCAAGCCAAGAACACACAAACCCAAACCCATAAAAACTCATAAGAACATGTACTCTCGGTTTCTTAGTCGAGCACCAAGTAAAACCGAACCAATTTACTTACCCAGGCAAAGATTTGTTGCTTTCTCTCTCTAGAAACCGAAGAAATCAGTTCTTCTTCCTCTTCTTTTCCAGTCGACCAAAAAGCAGATGGGATAGACATATATTGGCGGCCATGCTCATAATATTTTAAAATGTTAACTTTTTATACTATTTGTACTTTCACCCCATCTACTTTGGCTCTTTTACCCTTTTGCTAAAGTACTTTTGTCCACTTTTCTTATTAGCTTTCTTTTCTATTATTTTAGACAAAATTTCTAGGTGTTACATAGAGACATTCATTTATCAATCCAGATTGACTCCTTGTCCTCACACAATCCGTAATGGATCCAATGATGTAGTAATGTGGATGGTCTTTTAGGGTTTTAAAGTTGGTGTAAAGGGTTAAACGGTTTGAATGAGATGATGATTCAGGTTGGGATGATTGTGAAGGGGAAGATGGTTGTGATTGAGGAGTCGGTTGTAGTGGTGGTGTGGGTGGTATATCAAATGGAGGTGGAGGTGGAGGATCAATCGGTGGTCGTGGATGAGGTTCAGGTTATGGAGGTGGTTGTGGATGATGTTCATGTTATGGAGGTGGTTGTGGTTGTTCTTATGGATCTGTTAGAGTAATGATTTGCATATTAGTTTGAGGTTTAACACCATCATCAAAGATTGGGAGATTAAATGATTTGAAGACAGTGTTAGAGTCATAAAACCATTCTGGGTCCGACCCTATGTTTGGTGAATTTGACTCTTGCCAATCAACATAGAAGAATTACTGGACAATACACGTTCTTTTATTGTACACTCGATACGCTTTTTGTGATGAAAAGTAGCCAACAAAGAAACATTCGTCAGAAACAACACCAAAGTTTAACTTCTGAGCTTGCATATTCAGCAAAGTAAATGAGCAACCAAATGGATGGAAGAAGTCAATCAAAGGTTTCCTTTTATGAAGAAGCTCATATAGAGTCTTCATCTTGTCTTTTATGATCAGCACCATGTTCAGTACATAGGATGCACAATTAACTGCTTCTGCCCAGAAAATAATTGGTAGCTTTGACTCAATTAGCATAGTTCTTGCTGCCTCGTTGAGCGTCCGATTCTTTCTATCAGCAACACCATTTTGCTGAGGTGTTCTGGCAGCACTAAACTGTCCGATAATTCCTTGCTTGCACTAAAATGAGTCAAGATGTGGTTTCTACATTCTTTTCCATTGTCGCTTCTGATGGCCATTACATTTTGTTTATTGAAGGTCTTGATTGATAGGATCAGCTTCTGCAACACTTCTGTGGTGTCACCTTTATTTGCTAGATATCTTAACCAAGAATATCTTGAATAATCAACTGTAACAACCAAATAGTAGGATTTCTTGGTGATAGATTTAACACTAACAGGACTAAATATGTGAGTATGTAAAAATTCGAGGGGGTTTGAAATTGTATTTTCAGGCATAAGCTTGTGTTGCCTTTTGTGCTGCTTTCCTTGAGCACAAGCCATGCATTTATTTACCACTAAAAATCTTTAAGTGGTAGACCCTTGACTAGATTATTTGTTGGACCC
This sequence comes from Flaveria floridana, assembly GCA_018326465.1. Lineage (NCBI taxonomy): Eukaryota > Viridiplantae > Streptophyta > Magnoliopsida > Asterales > Asteraceae > Flaveria > Flaveria floridana. The sequence goes on from BJCO01636496.1 coordinate 6,199, forward strand.
TGAAAGGATCATACATGCCAATTCAAGTGGCGGATGATAGTTGTTCTGCTAGAAATCTCCCCAAGTCCAAGAACCAATACGGATGAAGAATCTGCATCAACAAATAAAGACCTAGTGTCGGCTATCCGCATTCGTACTGCAGATGACCAAAGAACAAATGCTGACAAGTATTTGTTCTTCTGCATTAACAAATACGGACAACCGAACAAATGCTGACAAGGAAGTGTACATCCGCATTAGTTAATGTGGATGCTCAGCAACAAATGCGCCAAGTGTTTGTTCATCTCCATTTATCAATGCTGATGACCAAACACTGATGCGATAAAAGAAAGACAAATACTAATGAAGATCAACACATCCGTATTAATTAATGCGGATGAACAACAACAAATGCTGATGAAGACTTTTTGTACTTAGATCAGATTATAGTACAGGGGCAATTTAGTTTTTTGTAAAGGCTTCCTATCAGCCTATAAATAGAATAGAAATCCTTGTATGTGAAGTGACAAAGGATAGACATAGAATAGACAATCAGAATATTTTGTTTCATCTTATGTTCAAAAGGTGTATTGTTACTGTAGATTGCTCAAACCCTAGCATTTTTTGTAACCATTCACCTTAATCAATACAAAGAGCATTTATGAGTATTTCATGCATTCAATGTTCTGTGATTGTTTGATTCACAACAACAGAGAATATCATTCTCACAACCCAATCAATGTTTTTAACCAACTTATTTATGTTTTTAAAATTAAAATGTCCTAATCGTCTATGCCATAAAAAGGATTCGGATGATGAAGCCTTTGACATGAGACATGTCACATTCGAGGTAGTTTCTGTTGATCCCATTTCCAGCAAGTATGTATCATTCCTTCTTGGAGCTTGCATGCTTATTAATTCCTCTAGAACAGTGAACTCTTGTTTCAAGAACAAGCATTCATTTGACATAAACAATACCAGGATGACTTTATCACATATATGTTATACACTTAACAACTTGAATGTCAGTTCTGGATCATAGTTCACTTTCTCCAGAGTTAGTGAACCATTTGAGACTTCTCCTTGACCAATCATCTTTCCACCTTTCTTGTCTCCACCAAATGCAGCATATCCTCCATTTATTATCCTATAGTTGGTGAGAAGGTCCGTCAACCCGGTCATATGCCTGGAACATCCGCTATCAATATGCCATAAGTTATTGACAACTTTTCTTGAATGCTCCTGGCATTAGAACACAATGATCGTTCGGCCTTAGAAATAGGGGCCCAAGTTTTGACAAACTTGGATTTTGAAGCATAAGAATTTTTATAAAAGAAATTATTTACAAAGTGATTTATTCTACTTCCGAAATACCTATTATTTTCATTTTTATCAACATATGTTGGGCATTGTTTAATTACATGATCATCCTTCCCACATTTAAAGCAATGTGATTTCAAACCTTTTGTTTTGCAGGTTTGAACTAGAGTTTGATTAACTACTCTATCTTCCTCAGATTTAGGCACATGTGAATTAGAACTGCTACACATATCATATGATTCTTTTAATTTTTCTTTTGAGACCTTAATCTTAGCAGATTCTGATTCATTAATAATTTTAATCTCTTAGGAGGATGTTCCTGTTTGTTTCAGTTTAGATATCTAAATTGGAGTAAAAGACGGGATAGGATGAGAGAGGAACTTTTCAAAACAATTTGAGTCTGTAAGTCTGACTGAAACTTTAGTTGAACATGCATCATTTTCATTAATGCAAGAATTGATAACAATTGTAATTGAGTTAGAAACATCTGATGATGAAAAAGATGGACTAGAACTAGAACTACATAAGCCATTGTCTGTAACTGAATGCTAGGATACAAAACTACTTAAGCTAGTATCTCTCAAAGACTTTTTGGAATCACGAAACCTATAACTAGAGCTGCCCAAACCACTACAGCTATCATCACCATAATCCTCTCGAATCTCCTTATGATTCACTCCCTGTAGACCTGCATACAAACTGTTAGTATCATGCTGAATTAATTCATTTGTTGGATGAGGTATAGACATAGGTGAATAACAATAAGTACTTGGAGGAGGATAAACATGAGTGGTTTCATTACATCCCAACCCTGTCTTAGTTCTATCCCCCATTGCTTTTTACAAAGATCCCCAAGTTTCATCCCTAATATTGTCCATTTTTCAAGCTTGGTTTTTAATTTGCTTGTTTCAAATTCAGCAAGAGCTACATGTTCAGTTAATGAATCTATTTCGACATTTCTTTCCAAAAGATTTATCTTTAAATGCTCATTTCTTTTAAAGCTTCATTTAATTTGTTAAAATACTTAGACTCATTTATTTTAAGTTCTTTATTTATTTGTTTTAGCTATTATTTCATTTTCTAATAACAATCTATTAGCTTTATAAACGCCAAATAATCTAATTTTCCACGGAGAAGAACACATGTCTTGAATTACCTCATAAGGACGACCCATAACCACTTTTTCGGCATCTAGGGCCTTTTCACATTGATAGAATGGGGTATTCTTCTTCTTTTTTTCCACCTCCTACTCCACCGCTTTCTTGCTTGCCCTTTTATCTTCACATTCTTCCTCCTTCCCTTCTTCACCTACTCCCAGCTTAACCTGCTTCTTGTCAACCTTCATTTCTATGACTTTCTCAGCCTCCATTTCTTCATCATGACCGTGTTGCTTAACATTCTCATAATAATCTTCTCCCATGCTCTTATTCTTAAATTCTCTGAAAGGATCAAACTCTTCCGCTGACTCCTCATCACAACTCACGACCTCAGCTACTAACGCATGATTGATTTCTTCCTTGGTTTCTTTAATCTCTACACTCCAGTCAAAGTTGGAAATCAAAGTTATTTCTTTCTTTTGCTTGGATTCTTCCTTTTCAGTGATCGGGATAACCTTTGAAGTTCCAGATGTTCCAGGTTCAATGATGATTGGAGATGGACATTCTCTTTTAAAATGCCCCACCTATTCACAATTGAAACATCTTAACTTTGACTTATCGAAACCAAGCTTAGAGTTTTGGTTTTGATTGCCAATGTTTTTCCTTACAGTTCACTCCATAAATCTCCTTGCACGCAGTGTGAACATTGCCATTTGCTATGGAATATCAGTTTCTTCCAAATCACCTGGATCCACCTGATACATGTCCTCTACAGTCATCTCGTTACCCTTGCGCTCCCCCATAACTAAAGCTTCATAACTGTGGACAAACACTCCAAATAGTGTCATGGTTTCAGAAGGAATTTGAGTGGTGTTAGATGTCTTTGAGCTTTAACTGAAACTTGTTGATCCACCACTTGCCTTTTTTGATACACCGAGTCCTGTAGATTCACCATAAGCTGCACCATACATAGTAGAGTTTGCAGCGGATGATATCAATGCAGCGCTTTGTGGATTTACTGTGGCTGGAACCGAGGATTGATTGTATTCCCTTCTCCTTAAATCCAAGTCAAAAGATTTCAGTTTGTTGATTACGTCCATGAGCTTGTAATCAGCAAAGTTTCTGTCCTTCTTTAACATCCTCACTTGTAAGCACCATTGGGGTGGAAGAGAATCTAAGAGCTTGGTCACCTGCTCATGATTACCCAACTAGTCATCATATTTCTTTAGAGTGCTCAAGACTGACAAAAATCAATTAGTAAGATCAGTAAGGCTTTCATTCTTATATCCGACAAATGAATTAAACTCCTTCTTAGCTTGGGCTTTCTTGTCCTTCTTTAGATCTTCATTTCCATCATTAAAGTCACATAAGGCATCATAAAAATATTTTTCACTTATGTGCTCAGCAAAACGGTAGTATATGTCTTGTGATAAGCATAATGTCAAGGCCTTGAAAGCTTTCAGATCACGATCAATTAACTTAATGTCTCTTTCAGAAAAGGTTGATGAGTCAGTGTTCACCCTGGTCTGTTCACCAAAAGTCATCGTCGGAGTGTGTGGACCTTTCACTATTGATTCCCATTGATTGTGATCCGTGTAATAGAAAAAGGCCTTCAAGCATCGCTTCCAATACTCAAAATTGTCTCCATTTATAAGCCTCGGCTGCCTATTTGGTGCACCACTCTCCAAATCAGAAATGATAATGTTGGTTGATGTCATTTTCAAAATAATGAATAGATTTGCTGAACTTCCGTAGATTCGCTGGTAAATTTGCCGGTAAATTTGCCGGCAAATTCGCCGGCAAATTCGCCGGCAAATTCGCCGGCAAATTCGCCGGCAAATTCGCCGGTAAATTCGCTGGTAGTTTCACTCGGCAAATGTACAACGGTTTCGCTTGAAAAGTGCTATAAAACTTCTAGTTTCGCTCACGATTTTGCTAAAATTAGTAGAACCTTTGTTCTAATGACAATTTTGCTAGCACTTTCGCTTATTTCCTTGATCAAGTAAGGTGAACTTTCGTTCAAAATATGTAGTTTCACTGGAATCCAAAGAAAATTTAGTAAATCACACAAAATGGTAGTTTCGCTGAAACAAAGATAAATTCGCTGGAAGAATTTATGGTCTCGCTTGAAGCAATGAAGAAGTTGTTCGAATAGAAAATCAGCCTGAATTCACCCAGATCACTATGAATTGGTGATTGGATGCTTGGGATATATTCCTATGCACAAACAAAGTATTTTTCAAAAGGTTTTCAACCTAAAAAACACACTCTATTGATCAGAAATGAATGAAACAATGATTTTATCTAAAACCCTTCTAAAACCCAACAAATCAACAAATCAAGAGCACTAAGGCTCTGATACCATATTATTGGTCCACAAAGGATCAAAAAACAATGCAAAGGATAAGAAAACACAATTAAACTACACTGAAATCAGTATCTGATCAATAATCTATAGAAAGATTTTCAGAATATATCCATCATAACCAAAACTTGAATCAAACACAAAGAACAAGGCTTAATGATTATGCAAATGATGATTCCAGCCAATATACACAATAAGAACATTAATGCAAAATGAATATTCTCTGATTAGGGTTATGTAAAACTTTCTACAAAATATTACAATGATTCATATATATAGCAGACCTATTTTCACTGAAAGTTTCGCTGGGTAGCGAAACTGTCCTCAACGGATGCTTAGTTTCACCCGGCTATGAAAGACAGTTTTGCTGAGTGACCTAAGTCAGCTGACTACTAGCGAAACTATATTTTCACAGGTAGGTTCACTAAGTCAGAGCAAACTACTACAAAACATAAACTAACTATCATTTACATATATAAAACAATCTATCATAGTTCCTATTACAAACAAAGCAAAATAAACTAACTACTAAGGTGAGTCCAACCTAGACTTGATCTTTAGAAACCGATTCTTAGATTACCTAGTGGTTCGCACATGGTGGTTTCATAGAGATTATCAAATGGTTTTCCCGTGATGATTCTCTCATTGATCTAAACACGAGATCTGGTTATAAGTATATGTCAGGTTAATATGTTGAGAAAAAGTGCTTTCTTGCATACCTTGATGAGGGTCGAGCTCTCTAAGTCTAAGTTTCGGTTAAATAATGTCATATCTAATCGAACATTAAGCAATCCAAGAATTGAAAAAGTAAATGTGCTGATAATCTTGACCAAAAGCACTCATTTTCTATCCTTAGATCTCGTGTCTCCTCTACTGTGGGAACGCTGACCTGGAACACACCTTATTATGATTTAATCACTGTCTATGACTATCTACCATTTTATTTTATTTTAATGTGCTGATCTTAACTGATATGATCACACTACAGCTATGTGATTCAAATATGTATAGTAGATTTTTATTCCGCTTTAATTTTGATTTTTGCATGATTTTTTACGTGCAGTCATGTTGATACTGATTGGTTTGCTCTAACTTCAAAATAAAAGAAACTTATATGTTTGTAAACATAAACGTTTAGGGGGAGTAAAGAATTAAAAAGATAAAATCTATAAAAACTATCAAAATATGAAAAGGAACTCAAAAATAAAGTGATTTGGATGAAAAGTATTAAGCTAAAAGTTAAGCATGTGTGTGTTTGATATGATGCAAAAATGAACCTGAAAAGAAATCAAAATAAGTGGAAAAAATTCTTGAAAACAAAATAAAAAATGAGACATTTGTCTTGTGAAAAGTTTCAAAATAGAGACTAAAATGATGGGTTGTTTGAAATAAAAATTAAAAAATGTTTCAAAGTTGACTTACAAAAGTCAAAACGTGCTTGGTTGGTGTTTGAATTGAAAATTAATGTTTAAAAATGAAAATATGAGTTTCAAATGATATATGGTGATCTTAAACAAAAACAATTTGATATTGTTAAATTTGAGGTTAATTAATGTTCATCTCGAGTTGTGCATGAAAAGTGATAATGTGCATGAACAGTGTTTAGATGGATGCTATGACACCTTCCAAGTGTCAGACCCATGGAAGGTTTCTCATGGCCTAAATATTGCTCAAAAGTCCAAATCAGGAGTATGATTAATTTCAGGAATTTGTCTAAGTGTTGAGCATGTTGTTCAAGTCCATATGCCTAAACAGTTTTCATTTTGCTGAAAATAGTGATGTGTTGGGCATATCAACTTAATCTCTTGCGCCTGACTAGTTCCAGAATTTCCAATATGGTTAGTCATTTGAATGTGATGTTTTTTCAAAGTGTTGGGCGTTTCAACAGGTTCCCATGCGCCTAAATAGTATTCAAATTTATGAGCTGCTCAGACGTCTGGTGATGTTGAAAATATACTAAGTGTGGATGTTTTGTGAGGCTTGTGCACCTAAATAGTTCTAATATGAACTGTAGGTTCATGAAAAATGATCAAGTATGGACGTTTCTTTCTAGCCATGCCCCTGGATAGTGCCTAAGCGCTTGAACTGTGCTCATGCGTCTAAAGATTTCTTATAAAATATGGCTAAGTATGCAATGCGTGTAAGCCTTATGCGTCATAACACTAGGCATACGTGTTCACAGTTGTCATGTGCCTAAGGCTTTTTACACTTATATATATTCAACACTTGGTAGTTTTCATCATTTATCACGCACTCAAACTCTCTGTTACACTCATTCTCTCATCCGATACATTCATCCGTTCATTATTTGATTGTAACCTGCTAATCCTTGTGATATATAGCTATAGTCAATGAATCTAAACATCATATGATCTTGTAGCATCAGATTTCATTACCAGATTCATTCATTGATTGACGTTTGATCCCTATTGACGCATTCGAACCCTAGGGGTTTAGAAACTTATAATCTGTGATATAATTATGTTTTATGGGTTAAATGCGTAAGTTTTTTTATAAGTTTAAAATGGGGGGACCCATTTTAAATGGGAAATTCGGCCGCCCCCTTGTGTGGGGTTTTGAGTTTTTAGTCTTGATCAAATACAAGACTTGATAACTCTTGCAGACTTCAACCAAACACACTTTCTCTCTCTAACATGCAAGAGGCTCTCTTCCTTCTTTTCTATTTGCAAAAATTCGAATTATTGGCAGCATTTAGAAGACAATCTTGGCTGAATGTAACACCCCGAAAAGTCAAAACGAGTCATAAAGGATTAGGGGCTTAATTAATGGGTATTTAATAGAAGAAGGAAAAGGGTTATGGGCTAAATTGGGTTATGGGCAAGAGTTTGAGTGATTGAGGCCCATAATTAGCCCTTACCCACCCAAAGCAACCACCATCTTCTTTATTTCAACCTTAACTCCAAAAATCCGTAGAGAGAGAAAGTGAAAGAAACTCAAGATTTGGAGCTTCTAAGGTCAAGGGATTAAAGATCTGGGTGTTTGTGCAACAAATCTCAAGAAAGGAGCAACAAATACAGGTAAGGATCGACCTCTAAGCCCTTCTATAGATCAAACCCGGATTCTAGGGTTTGGGGTTTTGAAAAGTTTCAAAAAAACACATAAAGGTCAAATTTTTACGTATGAAAACGTGTAAAAAG
>BJCO01636497.1:0-15159 GCA_018326465.1 Flaveria floridana
TATATATATATATATATATATATATATATATTTCAAATATTTACATTTAATTTTATTTGAAATATAACCAACAATTACTTTTAATGTTAACAATTATATAAATTTGACTTATGCTTAATTCTTATAAAATTCACACAGTTTTCTTTATCGGTTTGACACCTTTAGGGTTAAGGGTTCAACTTCTAACTTGCATATATTAGGTTCATTTAGAAGCAGTTAATAGGGAGTAGATTAGAGTCGATAAAAAAACTAAACATACAATGATATATATTAAAGAAATTATATGCTATGACAAAACTCATTAATATATGGCGCCATTTTGTTTATAATTTTTGCATTTATTTACTCTTAAAATATTTAGTAGATACATTCAAACAAATCACAATTCCCGTCACAACGTGCGGCCAATCCAACTAGTTTATTTTATTTATTAAATACGTGTGATATACGTGATGTTTTTAAACTGATTTTATAATAAATAGATAATAAAATAATTATGAAAAAATTAAAAGTCATTTAAAAATTAAATAAAGTTATCACATATCTAACATCTTACTGGAATGAATTTGAATAAGATTATGAATCAATCATATCCATATTAAGATAAGATTTTGAAATATATCCCATATATAAATACCGATAAAAGCAAAATAAACTATATATATAACAACTACAACAAGATTTATTCTAAATTATACTAATCTTGCTCGGATCTAGAAGACCTCGATACAATAAGAAAATATATTTCGTGCACAACTCTTCGACTTCATCATCTTCATCTTCTTCATCATTCATCAATCTTCTGTTTACAGTTACCCATAACATCAATCTCCCATTAATGGCTTCTTCAGCCCTCAATTCCGCCATCGATAAACTCGCGAACCTTCAACTCAATGAACTATCCACTTCTTCATCCCCCAATTTACAGAAAAACCTCTCGATTTTATCCCCCGATCAGGTATCTTCATCAATGTTTACGTTTATCTGTGATTATTGGAAGTTAATGATCTTTAAAGGGGCTGATTTCAGTTTTCTTGTGGTGCGTGTGTGTAGATAGAGCTTGGGAAGATGCTGCTGGAGTTGGGGCAGGGGCATTTGTTTGAGCATTGGCCCGATCCTGGTTTTGATGATGATGATAAGAGGGCGTTGATTGATCAGGTGAGCGTTAATTGCGTCTTACGATTGATAATCGTGGGTTTTAGGTTAATTCTCTAATTGCGTATTTTTGGTAACCCTAAATTGTGAATTTTGAATTGAATGACATTTGGGTGGTTGTTTTAGGTTTCAGTTCTTAATTCGAGTTACCCTGGGGGTTTGTCGTCGTATATCAAGACTGCTAGAGAACTGTTAGCGGATTCAAAGGCTGGGAAGAATCCTTTTGATGGGTTTACGCCTTCTGTAAGTTAGTTTACGTCGTCTTTTTGGCATTCGATCACCACTGTCCGGTTTTTGCTTATTAAAGATCGGAACTTTGCAGGTGCCATCAGGGGAAGTACTAACGTTTGGTGATGATAACTTTATACAATATGAAGAGGTTGGTGTGAAGCAGGTGCAGGATGCTGCATTTGTTCTTGTTGCAGGTGGGCTTGGGGAACGTCTTGGGTACAGAGGAATAAAGGTTGTCGCATCGTATTGTTATGGTTATTGACTTATTGTTATGTTTTGATTTGTGGGGGTTTGTTTGATTGTGTTTCATCTTCAGGTTGCACTTCCCATGGAAACAACTACTGGAACTTGTTTCCTACAGCATTACATTGAGTCCATATTATCATTATCTGAAGCTAGAGTCAAGCAGACTCAAGGTTGTTATAGAAACTGGTATTTCATAAGAACATGGATGTTTGATATTTGTTGTGTGGGCTAATGTGATAATGTTGCTATTTTTTTTTTTAAATTACAGGTGAATGTAGAAGAGACGTGCCTCTTGTGATAATGACATCAGATGATACGCATGAGCGTACATTACAACTTCTAGAATCAAACGATTATTTTGGAATGAAACCTACCCAAGTAAAACTTTTGAAACAGGTAATTTCATGCTAAATTTGATAGTAATTGCATTGTTAAGATGGTCTTTACAACTCACCTTAATCATGTTCCAGGAAAAAGTTGCTTGCTTGGCTGATAATGATGCTAGGCTTGCTTTAGACCCAAACAATAAATACAAGATACAGGTGACTTTAGCGTATCAAATTTTCGTATTTTAATTCAAAAAATGTTAGTTTTTTCTTCTTTCATTATTGCATCTGTTGTTTTCTTATTAGACAAAACCTCATGGCCATGGTGATGTTCATGCTCTTCTTTATTCAAGTGGCCTTCTTAAAGAATGGTATATAAAGCCTCTTGTTTCTTAATTTTCTATAATAGTGGCATATTGTGTCCGACAAAGTATATACTATAATTGTTTTATTTGACTTCATATAATCTTTTGCAGGAAAGATACTGGTTTGAGATGGGTGTTGTTTTTCCAAGATACAAATGGACTTCTTTTCAAGGTGCACCAAATTGATAGCATAATTCCTATTTCACACTTTCAGTAATTTAAATATAAATGATTTGTTTCCATTGTTTTAGGCCATCCCTGCAGCATTAGGAGTTAGTGCCACCAAGGAATACCATGTCAATTCTATTGCTGTTCCTAGAAAGGCCAAAGAAGCTATTGGAGGCATTACTAAGCTTATTCATACAGATGGTACACTGTATTGATCACTTATCAATATATTTTTTTTTCTTTTTCATCGCTTAATTATTATTTATGTTCAATTTACATGATATTAGGTAGGGAAATGGTGATTAATGTGGAATACAATCAACTTGATCCTCTTCTTAGAGCAACAGGTCATCCTGATGGCGATGTCAATTGTGAAACTGGCTATTCTCCATACCCAGGAAACATAAACCAAGTATGATTCCTAATTATTTCTTACTTTCATATTCCCAAGCATAGTTGTCAATAGCGAATTGTGGTAGATAGCTACAAGCTAACCTATATGCTACGTAGCGAATAGCGGTAAATAGCGAACGCTACTTCATTTTTAGTGATCCACTTGTAGAAACAAAAAAACATGTACACCACCAAAATAGCTAATAAAGCACTAAGTCCCACTTCTTTAGAGCTGAAATAAACGTTCATTATTTAGATTTATAAAGTTAAAATTTTAAAAAGTTTAAAAAGTAAAAAAATAAAAATAAAAATAAAAATAAAAATAAAAAAAATCGTTATTTAAATGCTACAACCAAATTGCGACAAATGACCGATATGCTACACAACGTGCTATAGCGAGCGCTATTATCGCTATTGACAACTATGTTCCCAGGGTTTAAAATTGCAGCATTTTTACTTTGTGAATATTGATTTGGAATATGTATTTAAAATTTTAAAGTCTTTGTTTGATGATTATGGTCCTTTGCAGTTGATTATTGAACTTGGCCCTTACATTGATGAGCTCTCAAAAACTGGTGGTGCTATAAAGGAATTTGTTAATCCAAAGTAATTCTTCTCTCTCTTTTGTTCCTTCTTTGTTATTTTTAATAAATACTTCTTATTCTTTTTTACTCATCGACTACTCTGTATTTTGTATTGCAGATACAAGGACTCAACAAAAACTGAATTCAAATCCTCTACTAGATTGGAATGTATGATGCAAGATTATCCTAAAACATTGCCTCCATCAGCCAGGGTTGGATTCACAGTAAGTAAAACATCATATTGAGCCATTATATAGCAAGTTTAAGTAACTCTTTTTTTAACTATTTACCATGTTTTTGTTTTTGTTTTTTTTCTACTTTATTAGGTGACAGACACATGGCTTGCTTACGCACCTGTGAAAAACAATCCTGAGGATGCTGCAAAGGTACCTAAAGGAAATCCATATCATAGTGCCACTTCTGGAGAAATGGCTATTTATCGAGCAAACAGCATGATTCTTCAAAAGGTTAGCACATCTTAATCAGCTAATTACATTTGTGTCTCTTACTCTCTTGCTTATTTTTTGTGCGCCTCTCCAGGCAGGTGTTAAGGTAGAAGATCCAGTTACACAAGTTTTTAATGGTCAAGAGGTAGAAGTATGGTCCCGTACTGTGTGGAAACCAAAATGGGCAGTTACTTTTGCTGATGTCAAAAGCAAAGTGAGTGGAAACAACTCGATTTCTCAAAAATCTACATTGGTAGTCAAGGGCCGTGACATTTTTATCGAGGATCTCTCGTTAGATGGAGCTCTTATTGTTGATTCAGTTGATGATGCAGAGGTGAGTTAACTCTACTAAGCATTTATAACTTTCTGATTTTTTTCAAAACTGTGATAAATGCTGCATATTACTCGGCTCATTATTTGAATAACGGTTCACTGTCAGAACAAGTAAATGTCATCAAACAGCAAACAATATTTAGGCTGTTTATGCAATTTCTATTAGAAAATTTACCAAATAATTACTCCATCTGCAGGTGAAAGTGGGAGGTACTGTGCATAACAGTGGCTGGACGGTTGAAAGCATCGACAAAGATTCTAGCGAATTGCCTGAAGAAGTGAGGATCAGAGGCTTTAAAATAACAAAGACTGAGCAGGTGCAACAATTTTTTGGTGAACCTGGGAAATTCTCCTTGAAGCCTTGAGGTTTAATTTTATGAACATACACAGTCCTGTTGTGTCTTTTATGTTTTGTATTTTATTGTTTCACATTAGTTTGACTCCATCAGTTTCCATTTACAGCTGTTTGAAACAGAATAAACTAACTTATCATGATTAATGTTTGTAACCATTTTATTTCAATAAAGTCTTTCGAACTTTGTTTATTGATGATCAAATAGAGCTAGTCAATCCAAATGTTTGATGTAATATCTGAAGGAAAAAAGAGGTTTGAATCGAAGCATCCTTTATGATTCTATTGTATTCATGAATTCTTCAAGAAGTTTTAAGTTTTTTGAATGGTTCTTTTTAAGAGAAATGGTGTAGATTTACACGTACATTTATCGAGTGTGTGATGTTGACGTTTGAAAAAAAGCATCTGCAAAATGCTGAGTTTTTACATTATAAGATTATTGGTAAAACACAAACAATAAAGCAATATGGATCCCTACCAAAACTACAAAAGGTTTATCAATTTGAATTTTAGACTATGATATGATTATGTTGGAAGACTACCTTTTATAAACTTGATTTGAATTATAAAAAATGTTTTAGTGTGTAAAATGCATTTTCATATTTAAGTGATTAAATGTTCGGCTTTTACACATATTCTTAAATTTAATGTCACACATCACATATTCTTAAATTTAATGTTGTTGGCTTATATATCAAAGTTTCTCTCTTTTGGTTTTCTGAAACCAGACACAATTAATGTAGGTTCGTACCATGCATCGATCGATCGTCCTCCTCTTGTCTCTCACTTTTATATTTCTTCAATGCTTGATCTATCGACAAATGTTATTGGTGTTTTAACGTATTATGAATAAGTTAGTACTTATATTTAACTTAATATTAGATCTTCATATTTGTATTGTTGACTAATGAAAAAAAGAAAGTGTGAATAAAAGAAATAAGTTTACACTTAAATAAATATAAATATGTTACTCAAACACTTATACCCAAAAAAAATTTGCTATTATTTTTTCTGTCAATAAATCCTAGATCTTGTTGGACAAATCCTATGCAACTTGCATCCTACACGATTTAACCCTAAGATTTTGGTTTTGGGCACATTGTTTAATCATCGACATGTCCCCCGGGTATTTACTATTTTCTCTTATACGTAATCTGATAAGAACCAAAATGGAAGGATTAACAGAATAGCTACAATCTCAAATGAGTTATAAATTGATCCTCTAAATCATATGCACAATTACCTCTTTGCCTAATTTAAGTAATTATCCCGAATTACCTCCATGTCTAAATTCAACATCTATTTTAAAGGCTAAAATAAAGCTGAAACTTTCAGCAATCCACTAGAATAAATAGGCCTATAGTCATCTCTTTTTCTTTGTCTAATATTTTAATATTTGCGTCTTGTATTTGGAGATCTTCCTATCTCGAATCAGGCCAACTATTCATTGTTTTTAGATTTCAATTAATCGAATTTTCAAGTTTCTATCATTGGTTCCATTGTCGGGAAACACGATGGTGCAGACCCGGAGCAACAATACTTCATCAGAAGAGGGTTCTAATCCTGATACGATTGCTGCACAACTTGCAGCCATTGCATCACGATTGGAGTCTTTTGAAAGCTTGAAAGATGATGTCGCAATGCTCAAATCACAAGCCAATCCTAAACAGAAACCACGCAATCGATTTAGCCGCTATGATGATGGAAGGTTCGAGCAGTACGGAGAGGGGGAAAGCTCCTGGAGGCGCAATCACCAGTTTAGGCCTTCTACAAAAATTATTTTTCCCACCTTCAGTAGCGGTGACTCGCGCGGCTGGATTTTAAAGGCTGAAAAGTTCTTTCGATACCACGATATTCCTGATGAGGAGAAAGTTGATGTTGCTTCAATGCACTTGGAAGGAGACGCACTAGATTTCTATTCATGGCTTTCTGCAGATCAGTCAATTACCTTCTGAGAAGAATTGGTTAGTGTTCTTACAAAAAACTTTGGCCCTGCAGAATTCCAAAATCCTGACGAGTACTTATGTAACATTAAAAAAAGCAGGTGAGTCCAAGAGTATAGGCAGGAGTTTGTTAAAAGATCATCCCGGGTTTCAAACTAGCCCGAACACTGCCTGTTGGGAGTATTCTTAAATGGGTTGAAGGAAGAACTAAGGGCGGATGTTTAAATCCACAAACCCCGTTCAGTCTATAGTGCTATGAGTTTAGCATTAGAATTCGAATCAAAGGCAGGTTATAACGAATTTGGGCAGAATTCAAAACCCACAGCCACTGCCAAAACCTCTTCGTCGGCCATTACTTCTTCAACAGCAATACACCAAGTGAAACCCCTTCATACATTTCCCCTCTTCGCATTTCTGATGAGGAGAAACAGTCCCGGTTCACAAAAGGGTTGTGCTTTCGATGTGGGGAGAAATTCGGTCCCGGACATCGCTGTAAATCGGGAACTTTCAAAGTCTTAGAAATAGCTGATGTAGGAGATGAAACAACATAAATAAACAAGCAGAATAACTTAAGTGAAATGGCTGAGATCAGCCTTCACGTTCTTTTTGGTCAGTCTACACCAACTACTCTGCATCACACAAGACTTCTATCCATTCGTCTTAGGAGGTGCTAATATGGTATTAGGCATTCAATGGTTGGCTACCCTAAATATAGTTCAAGCAAATTAGGCTAAAAATTTTATGATATTCCCTGTCAATGGTCAAGAATATAAGCTGCAAGGACTGCAACCAGAAGTTTACAACTCTGCTACCTGCCACCACCTCGCTATCGAACAGTTTGAGGAACAATTGATGATTGGGTCAAGTCCGTTTTTGCTTAATCGACTTGAGGACAAGTCGTTTTACCAGGTGGAAAGTAATGATAAGAACCAAAATGGAAGGATCAATGGAATAGCTACAATCTCAAATGGGTTACAAATTGACCCTCTCAATCATATGCACAATTACCTCCTTGCCTAATTTAAGTAATTATCTTGAATTACCTCCATGTTCAATTTCAGCATCTATTTCAAAGGCTAAAATAAAGCTGAAACTTTTAGTAATCCACTAGAATAAATAGGCCTATAGTCATCTCTTTTTCTTTGTCTAGTATTTTAATATTTGTGTTCTTGTATTTGGAGATCTGCCTATCCTGAATCAGGCCAACTATTCATTGTTTTTAGATTTCAATTAATCGAAGTTTTAAGTTTCTGTCACAATCAAACGACACGCACACAAGAGCCGAGAAGGTAGATCAAACTGTAGATGGTGTAAAGGATTTTGAGAATCCAAAAGCATCGTTTAACTTTTGGTTTAAGTTCATCCAAATCCTGTTAGGTTTAATAATTATTGTTTTAATAAACGTGTATACTATATGAGTTTATAAATATATGGAAAAAAGATAACATATATACTTAGGGTTGTTTGATTATCGCTGACTCGATAAAATCTGACTGGGTTAGAAGTTGACCCAGTTAGAATTTCTGACTGAGTCTGCGTCCGACTTAAACTTGATTGTTTGATTCAATATCTGACTGAATGATAAAATCCCAAAATCGTATTTTCAAATCCCCAATTCAATTCTTGAGCTTTCTTCAAATCTCCAAACTCACCATCACCACCATAACCACCACCTCCGTCACTGCAACAACACCAAACTCACCATCACCACAACCACAACCACCACCACCACTACCAGCCGCCAGGAGGATGATGCCACCGTCGTACGCCACCCACCACCACCATCTAACAACCAACACCACCATCTAACAACCAACACCACCATTACTCCGGGTCTGATCAGTAGGGCGAAGGGAGGGCGCCAGAGGGGTGGGAAAAGCACCGGAGGGAGGGCGGTGCCCGGAGTGAGGGCGGTGTCAGGAGGGGTCGTGTGAAGGGGTGGGAAAAGGGGTGGGAAGAGCGCCGGCTGCAGCCTTTTTTCTGGTCGGCGAACCCGATTTTAGGGTCTGGGTCAGACCATACGACCCAGTCAGACCTCCCTTCCGCGCAAATCAAACGCGCTGACCAGCTGACTGAGTCAGCCAGTCAGCACCTGTCGGCGCAAATCAAACGGGTCCTTAATATTGACCCATACAATTAATATTTCATGTTAGCACATTTGTTACTTATCTAAAACTAAAATGGTTGTTGGGTCGCAACCATTGTTTTGAAAACCGGATCGGACCGGCCGGTCCGACCGGACCGGGAACCGGATTTAAATCCGGTTCAGTTTGATGCTTAAAACCGTTTTGGTATTGAACTAGTGATCGGACCGATTGAACCGAATAAACAATTGTTTTAATTTTTAATAGACCAAATTGAATATTGATGGACCCAAATAAACAACTGTTTTAATTTTTAAAATTCCGCTTTCAAAATAAATATACAAGGGTCGTTGGTGTCCCGTGGTTCGACAGGACTTCAAAGGTCAAACCATGCAAATCACATGCTCTACAAGTACGATGAATCAAAGTCCAATAATTAAATTTTAAAACACGTGAACCTTTTCGGGATGTGATCCCTCCTGCCCATACCTATAGAAAGGATTTTAATACCAAAATATGTTTTAGCAAAAGGATTGTTGTGTAACGGTAGGACATATAGTAAACATGTTTTACTTTAATCGGTTAAAGTTTATAGTTTTATGGTAGACAATTAAATAAATTAAGAAGTAGGTTTAAGGGTGTGCGAGTTAGTCGTTGTATAAAATTATATTGATTAGTAATCAACAATTTGTATTGGAGTCATCTTCAAGTCGTAGGCAATGTGAAGAAACTCAACTTGCAAAACTACAATTATTGGTTGTATTAGCTCGTACTTATAAGGTCAAGATCTATAGGCAATGGTGAACGAAGCTGAGATGGTACAAACGCTAGCAGTAGATGGTACAAACGCTAGCAGTAGACGACACCATTATCTCGTAAAATCATGAAACATGCAAGCTTCTACTGTGGGTCACATAGCCTCAAGTTGTAATGCGGTATTACTTAAGATTTTCACAATCTTGATCACAATTAAGTTCTCAAAGTTTTCTCCTTCAATTTGTGCACATCTTATCGTCAAATTGAAAATCATATACAGGTCCACTGAAAGTTTAATCCTAGTGTTACAAAGCTTCTACATGTGGTGGGTCTAAAATGGTCTCAGGCACACTTGGGTTCAATATTACAACCTAACTCTACATTTATACAAGAGGATTTTTTTACGACTACGACTCAAACACACAACTCTTAGACAGTATAAATCTAAGAGATCAAATTTAATTTTCACTTATTTTCTTATTTTTCTTTGTTACTACTTTTAACCTTGAAGGCCACGTGTGAAGTTTAAGTTGTTTTTTAGTTGATCACTAAAAAAGTAGGATCTCTTGACCTTTTAATATCAGATTTTGATAGTTACAAAAGGTGTGTTTTATCTTTTAACATCCTTTCACGTGTCAATTTTTTCCTTACAAAAAACATAAATTGATTTTGAACTATTATCTTCACATATTTCATAAAAACAACATATATTTTGAATTATAACTAACATGTTATATATATAAGGCTATGTGCTATGAAGGTGCTCTATCCACATGTTTTGTGAGGTTATCTTATAATATTGTTATATTTGACACTGACTAGTCACTGGATAAAGCATCTGATCAAGTATTCAGATCCTGTTGTGGATCAGATGATCAGGGGCTCTCACTCACGCCTTGCGATCTCCCTCACGCCAGCGTGATCGTGCCACCATATTGCGGTGTGCGCTACCAAAATAAAAGACCATGTGAATAGCGCCTCTGCTCACCCATTCGACACCAACTTGTTTGGTCTAGATACATAAAATATTCCAAAATAAGTACAAAGGGTCAATAAAAGTGGAAAAAACAATTCCTGCGTCTTTTTATAATAATAAAGACTTATAGATTAATAAATGAAGATTAAAATATACACTGAAAACACAGCCAATAATAACCAATCAATAAATTAAATCCAACAAAATGAAAGATGACAAAAGAGCAATTTAAAATTGTGAATTATGTATAATACGAACACACTTTACATTTATATCAACTAGTAATTATGGCGCGCGCGTTGGCGCGCGTATGCGAGTTTTAATGTAACCCCAAATCAAAATCAAAATGAATGTTCAAAACCATAAAATCAGTAAAATACACAAAGTGAAACACACTAAAACCCCAAATCCATAACAAACCAGAACATGCGGAACCCAAAAACTAAATCAAAACCCAACACTATACACAAAACAAACGAAAATAAAAAACGTAAGAAAGCGACACAGTCCAAAATAGAAAACCGACGACAATCAAAGCCCCAAAAAGAGCAAACAAAAGGAAAACTCAAACCTTAATAGCGAGAATCGTCAGGGTAGCGATAACGAAAGAAAGAAAGCAGGAAACCGGAGAAAGACAACGTCAACGAACCCTACAAATTAAAAACACGTGTCCAGATACAAAAAACTCCATCACAAAATCTCGAACCCACACAAAAAACAAACCATATTAAAACACAAACAAAAAAAAAGAAAAAATAAATAAAATACAAACAAAATAAACAAAAGAAAATTTTAAATAAAAAAAACAAAAAAAAGGGAAAAAAAAAGGAAAACCCACCACCGACCAATCCTTTTAATAAAAATAGTAATGCTTATAATTTTTCAGGAAAAAAAACAATATAAACCATTATGTAAAAAAAAACTTACCAGACGTTTACCCAACTATCGCATTGGGCAGACTCTACAAAGACTTACCGATTCACGATATACGTGATCGTTCTCTAAACTACGAAGCAAAAACTATTTTTTTAAATAAAAATACAAACGTCAGGTCATCATCTATGTCTGTTGTCCTATTTTTATCGTTTCTCTTCGTGTAACACATTAGATTTTCTTCATTAAGCCTAACTTTGGAAACTTTTTCTCCGAACCCAAAACTGTTATTCCGGTCTGTGAAAAAAAAAACACCAGGTACCGCCTCGCGCCTCGGGTATCCTTCCCACGCCCCACACCATATGCCCTTGGTATGGAACCGTCACAACGGTGCACAAAACGATTCCCAAACAAATCAACACCCCATTTCTATAAATAAACAATAAACACACCTCTATCCACTCAACTCCAACTACCCCTCACACTTTCCCCCTTTCAACCGTAAACCATCGGTGAAGCCCCCCCCACCACCACCACCACCACCACCACCGCCGCCGCCGCCACCACCGCACCACCGCCCTTCATCCCCCACCTCCTCCGCGGCCGGTGGTTCTCCCTCTTCGCGTCATTCCTGGTCATGACCGGCGCCGGAGCCACCTACCTCTTCGGCGTCTACTCCAAAGAGATCAAATCATCACTCGGCTACGACCAAACCACCCTCAACCTCATCGGCTTCTTCAAAGACCTCGGAGCCAACGTCGGCGTCCTCTCCGGCTTAATCGCCGAGATCACGCCCACGTGGTTCGTCCTCCTCCTCGGCTCCGCGTTAAACTTCGGCGGCTACTTCATGATCTGGCTAGCCGTCACTGGTAGAATCTCCAAGCCGAAGGTGTGGCAGATGTGTGTGTACATTTGCATCGGCGCCAACTCACAGAACTTCGCTAACACCGGAGCTTTGGTGACCTCGGTGTCGAATTTTCCGGAGAGTAGAGGCGTTGTGTTGGGGTTGTTAAAGGGTTTCACGGGCTTGAGTGGAGCCATTATGACGCAAATCTACTTAGCCGTTTACGGAAACGACTCGAAGTCGCTGATTTTGTTAATAGCTTGGCTTCCGGCGGCTATCTCGGTGGTGTTTGTGTACACCATTCGTAAGATGGAGATGATCCGACAGCCGAATGAGCTTCGGATCTTTTATCATTTCTTGTATGTTTCGATCTTTCTGGCGTTGTTCATCATGGGGATGACGATTGCTCAGAATCTTGTGTCGTTTTCGCCGTCTGCGTATGCTGGTAGTGCCACTGTGGTGATTTTGCTGCTGTTTGTGCCGCTATTTATCTCGATTAAAGAGGAATTTACCCTCTGGAAGAGGAAAGATCGAGAATTTATCGGTGACCCAGAGGTTAAAATCGATGATATGATTGTTCATCAACAGGAAGCTGCAAATCAAGATCCCAATACGAAGGTGAAAACATCTTGTTTTGCGAATGTGTTCTTGAATAAGCCTGAAAGAGGTGAAGATTACAACATCTTACAAGCGTTATTAAGCACAGATATGTTGATTCTGTTTGTTGCGACTTTTTGTGGGCTTGGGACAAGCTTGACTGCAGTGGATAACTTGGGTCAAATTGGTGAATCTTTAGGGTACCCTTCGAAGACCATAAAGTCGTTTGTTTCACTCCTAAGTATCTGGAACTACTTCGGTCGGATCTTCTCGGGATTCGTGTCCGAAATCTTGTTGGCAAAGTACAAGTTCCCTAGACCGTTAATGTTCTCGTTGGTTCTGTTTCTGTCGTGTGTCGGGCTGTTGATGATCGCGTTCCCGATACCGGGGTCGGTCTACGTGGCGTCGATCATCATCGGGTTCTCGTTCGGGGCGCAACTGCCGTTAATATTCGCGATCATCTCAGAGGTGTTCGGGTTGAAATATTATTCCACATTGTTTAACTGTGGGCAGTTAGGTAGCCCGTTAGGGTCGTATATATTGAACGTGAGGGTGACGGGGCCTTTGTATGATCGCGAAGCGTTGAAGGAGCTCGCGAAGAAAGGGCTAACCCGAAGTGCGGTTAAAGAGTTGGTTTGCATGGGCGCCCACTGTTACAGGCTATCGTTTATTATATTAGCCTGCGTTTGTGGTTTTGGTGGTTTGGCTTCACTGATTTTGGTAGCGAGGACTCGTGAGTTTTACAACGGGGATATTTATAAGAAGTTTAGAGAGGGAGATCGGGCGAAACCACCGGCTATGGCGCACAAGTAGGCGTAAGAATGTAAAATCACACGTTATGAAACATTGATATGATGTAATATTTACGAGGTTGCAAATGCTAAAAGTTAAAATTAAACTTTGTGTGAACTTTAAGTTTAACTATGTAGTGTATTAATTATTTGACATCTTTTTGTGATGTTCATACTTATTGCACATCGCCATATCCTTATAAACGATTATCACTAGCGTTTCAACTGTAATACATAAGAGAGTTACGTAAGCGCGTATGATATGATAAAAATATTGGGTGGCAGGTCATGTCTTTTGGCTTAATATGCTCTGGTGTATTTCAATTTTCCATTTATTATTAGAAAAGTTAAAAAAACTCCCCCAAAACTTATCCATGACACCAGGGATATTTATGGTAGTTTGCAGATTTATAGTACGACTTTTTTGGCTTTTATGAAGCATTGATTGAAGCTTTGGTGGGATGGACTTTACTCATTCACGGATACCAATATACCATACTTATCCTATCTTTTATTTCTTTTTACTGTATTATTACATGTGAGTTTAGGAATGTTTTGAAAAGTTAACGTAATTATTGAATATCTATCATTGGTGTTGTTGGATGTACATATGTGGATGTTTCAGTGTTTCTATATAATTATTTATTAAATTAACAAAGTTCACTCGTGATCTATGGGTTTTCAATCAAACAGAAAGCTAATTGCTTATATAATATATCAGTGGTTCTACTCTTGTCTCACTAACATGAAAATGTTCACTACGTACTTGTGAGTTTTGTTTTCTAAGACTTTTTTATATATAATCCACATCACATCTTCTCTCATTTTTTTGGATCTTTAATTTTGTTGATGGAATATGAAACAATATAAAATGATTTTAGAATACTCATGTTATTGATTTTGATTTTACTAGTGTTTATCTTTGGACGTGGGTGTTATATGAAAATACAAAAGTAAAGCAAAAAGTGATGGTGGTCAACGGCTTACCCTAGGTCGATCTTCCTGTCCCGTTTGTAACTTTTGCTTTTGAAATAAACTTTTTTTAGAACAACTGCTTTTGAAATAGATATGTTCACTTTAAAGTTTAAACAAAATCGCTTATTTTCATTTTAGAACTTAGTTTTAAACATTTTTTAGGATTTATGTGTATTGTGTAACCACCTATATGTTAAGTGAATCCGAGGTCACAAATTATAAATCTACTATAAAATTTAAAAACAAAACCTACTAAAAAAATTCAAAAGAGTAATGCAATACGCCAATGCCTACAATTTCACATCTTCTTTTAGTGATAATTATTTCATTCAAAGATTAATTTAGGGCCCAGCTAATCAGACACCATGTCAGGTGTTAAACATACGCCCTTTGACTTTCTTCACGGCCCGTGAAGGGCCTTACGGGCCGTGACAGGTTCGAAATTTAATTCTCTCAACTGCGTCTAATCACGGTCCGTGTAGGAACAAACGGCCCGTAAAAGACCGCCCACACGGCCCGTTAACTACCTACATAACGGCCCGTTAGGTCTTTCAC
Organism: Flaveria floridana; assembly: GCA_018326465.1. NCBI lineage: Eukaryota > Viridiplantae > Streptophyta > Magnoliopsida > Asterales > Asteraceae > Flaveria > Flaveria floridana. The sequence continues at coordinate 14,994 of BJCO01636497.1, forward strand.
GGGCCGTAATTGTCCTTCTCAGAATTTACTTTCCTCGTTTTGCGTGCACTTTTAAATTTTATAATTATGTGACGCGACGTATTATTCCTTGATTCGATTTAAGATTCTATATAAACCGTTATATATATGACTTGTTATATGGTTAGTGACAAACGAAACAGTTAAA
>BJCO01636498.1:0-15742 GCA_018326465.1 Flaveria floridana
TATATATATATATATATATATATAAACAAAAGCTCGTTTAGGCTCGCAAGCCAACTCGAGCTCGATATCTGAAGTTTGGGTTCGAGCTCGTTTAGTAAACGAGCCAAAATATGAGCTCGAGCTCGGGCTCGAGCTCGCTTAAGCTCGACTTGATTCGAGCTTTTTTCGTGTCGATCTCGAGTAGCTTGCGAGCTGGCTGGCTCATTTACACTCATAGTAAAAAGATATTAAAAGCCACATGTATGTTGATTTATTTTGGTGACTTACCCACCAATTATTTAGTTAACGAAAAATCAACTTTTAACAAACAAAGACAAAACACAGCCGGCCACTTAAGCGTAGACTTTGACGACAAATAACGAGATGAGTTTCATCATTCATGCACACCCAAACTTACATCAAACATTAGAATGATTTCATTAACCACAAACACCCATACTATCATCTCTGTGTGCACCTTTGTGATATGTTGTTACTGCTACTCTTGTTCCGCTAAAGACAACATCACAACGGGCGAATTCATCAATGATGGTCCCGCTTACTTACAATCTCAAGGGATGAAGTTCCAAATGGGCTTCTTTTCATACGGGAATGCATCGGAACTAAGAAGATATGTTGGCATATGGTATACAATGGATCCGAAGACGGTTGTGTGGGTTGCTAACCGCGATAACCCAGTGCTGGATTCCACTGGAGTGCTTACGGTTGCAGAAGATGGTAACTTTAAGGTGCTAGACAAAGATCAAACAGTCGTTTACTTCTCGACTAGCATAGGTAACATGATGATTCAACTTAATATTTTCTGAGATGTAATGTGGAGTTTAGGTTATTATAACATGTATACTTGAACCTGGTAAAACCTGTTAAATTCTAAACTGAAAGACCAAAATTTAATTGGTTTTTGCATTCCATCAGAATTTTTAGTTTATTATTGCTATAATGTTTGTGGTCCTGGTTCATGATAGCGTGATGTGCTACCATACACGTTTTCGTTGTACTTTCGTCTTCTTTATATAATTAAAAGAGGTCAATGTGGTTTCACTCCTGAGGTTAGAAATTCTCATATTTGAGTCTAAAAGATTAAATTTTATTATTTGAGTCCAAATGTTTCATAAAATTTGTCATTTGAATCCAAAAGTTTAAATTTTATTATTCGCATCCGTTAAATACTAATATACTCAGATTAAAGTCTAGATTATATTTCTAATAGTTCAACTGATGAAGTTTACTGTGCTACTAGATGGAGCTCCTCGTACAGTGTTGAAGCTATTAAATTCAGGGAATGCAGTATTAATGAATAATGTATCAGGAAGCATACTGTGGCAAAGCTTTGAAACTCCAACTGATACATTTCTTCCTGGGATGATAATGGGCACAGAAATGAAGTTGAAATCATGGAAAAGTACAATCGACCCGGGATCTGGAAGCTACGAGTTTCAGCCCGACCAAGGTACAGCCCGTTATTCTATCTTAAACGGGTCGACAATGTTTCTATGGAAAAGTGGGAAGATGTCAACAAATAGCTTTGATGAAAACCAAATTTTCTCCAAGGCATTCAACTTGTTGTCAAACACCACTACACAGAAACGAAATATAATCTTAGAGAATGGTACCATATCTTCGGAAACTTATTCAGTGGTTGACCCGAATTCAAGGTTGGTAATGGGTCCTTCAGGGAAGCTGCAATACTTTAGTTGGTCAGGAATAAAACGCCAATGGATTACCGAATGGGAAGAACCAAAATACGCTTGTAGCTTTTATAAGGTGTGCGGGCCATTTGGGATGTGCAGGGAAGCTAATGGCTCATCATTGTGCAGTTGTCTGCCTGGGTTTGAACCTGTTTCACCTGATGATTATAAAGATGGATGCAAGAGAACTACAGAAATATGTGACAGAAGTACGAAAGACACGTTCATAAACATAACTATGATTAGTATGGATGATGCAACTCTGCCTTTATTTGAATCAAATAATGAATCAGCATGCATAAAAGAGTGCCTCCAAAACTGCAATTGCCTGGCTTATTCTTATAGTTCTCAAAATGCTGAAGGGATACAAGACCCAAGTCGTAAGAGCACACGTGGTTGCTGGTTCTGGGATACAGAACCGAATAATCTTAAAGGGGAGGGTACGCATAATATTTCCTTTCGTGTTTCTGAATCTTCGAAAGGTATGTTTTTTTAGCATTTCAAACTTACTGCACTGATTGCATGCTGCATATATGTTCTCCTGTACTTACATGTTCTACATGAACTCAATTCTCCTCACTTTTGTACCTAGAAACTGGCATCAGTACACCAGCAGAGAAGCCGAAGACTGATAGAAAATTATCACCTTCGAAACAAGTCCTTGCAATATCTATTGTTGCTTCTGCTCTGGTGCTTTCAATATTCTGCGGCATTATCTATATTTCTTATAAACGATTGGTGAACAGGAGAAGTAAGTCTTTGTGAATCTAAAGTAATACACATTTCCTTTTATTTGAGTATGTCATTTCACTCCTCTCAATAAGTTCTCATACAAACATACAGCATAAGTGAACACAAATCTTACCCATTGCCTTTTGTCGCGTAGAAGATAACCAAAAGAACATAAAAATCCTGTCTCCCAATACGCGGACACATATCAATGAGTTGCTTCATCTCGATCACTCAAAAGAAGATGACAGAGAAGGCCTTGATGTGCCATATTTTGAGCTGGAAAGCATAATAGCCGCTACCGACGACTTCTCAGAGGAAAATCAGCTTGGGCAAGGTGGTTTTGGACCTGTCTACAAGGTAACAAACAAGTTATTATAAGTAAATCCTTTTCTATGAAACGTCAAAACTAGAGTACGATGAATCTTTGATCAGGGTAAGCTTCCTGGAGGCCAAGAAATTGCAGTGAAGAGGTTGTCAAGCCTCTCTGGACAAGGCATGCAAGAGTTCAAAAATGAGGTTATGCTAATTGCTAAACTTCAACACAGAAATCTTGTTAGGCTATTGGGATATTGCATCAAAGGAGAAGAAAAAATGCTACTTTACGAGTACATGCCAAATAAAAGCTTAGATCTATTCATTTTTGGTTAGTATCTAAATTCATATGTTTATATTTGTAGAAATACATACTTGTAAGTGCACATTGTACAACATTCATATGTTTATCTTTTGCAAGATCGAACACTTTGCGCATCATTGGACTGGGAAATGAGATTCAACATCATTATGGGAATTGCTAGAGGACTTAATTATCTTCATCATGATTCTCGGTTAAGGATTATTCATAGGGACTTGAAGACAAGCAACATTTTGCTAGACGAGGATATGAATCCAAAAATTTCCGATTTTGGTTTGGCGAAGATAGTTAAAGGAAAAGATATGGAAGCTATCACCAACAGAGTTGTCGGGACCTTGTAATTAAGTTTACTAGTATAATACTATAATTACTAGTTTACTACCTACAATTGTACAATCACGCATTCTCTAACAATATTTTTGTGTTTTTCAGTGGTTATATCTCTCCAGAGTACGCACTTGATGGTTTGTTCTCTGTTAAATCTGATGTTTTTAGCTTCGGAGTGGTATTGCTTGAGATCGTGAGTGGGAAAAGAAACACTGGATTCTATCATCCCCAAAAGAGTATAAGTCTTTTAGGGCATGTAAGTTATCTAAGAACTTTATAATTGTTACTACTTTATCTATATTTTGTTGTAAGTCTATAAATATCTTAGGCATGGAGCTTATGGACAGAAGACAGACCACTTGATTTGTTGGATCAAATACTAACAAACTCATGCAATTCAAGTGAGGTATTGAAGTGTATAATCGTTGGACTCTTGTGTGTACAAGGAGACCCTGATGATCGTCCTACAATGATGAATGTGGTTATGATGCTTGGAGGTGATATGGCCACCCTGCCAAATCCAAAAGAACCAGCTTTTATTCAAAGAAGAAATCATGTTGTTTCCTCTTCTTCTAGTTCGTCCAAACCTGATACGCAAACTAAAAACATGTTGACGATCACAGAGGTTGACGGGCGCTAACTTGGCCTGTATTTTAACTATGGTTTCTATAATAATTTTTACTATGAGGACAATATTCTTTTGTGATTCTTAAAGGTTTTTATGTAATAAAGCTTGTTGTTGAGAAATTTCTCCTTGAAAAATATACATAGGCTCATTAGTTTCATCACATGGTAATGGATTAAAAGTTAGAATGTGCAGTTTAGTATGCAATAAATTTAATGAACTTCTTTTTTATGAAGTTTACTAAGCATTGACTCAAGGACCGGAAAGAAAAATATGTTACGATGGTTCAAAATTTTCCGTATAATAGTTAAGAAATGCCCTTGCTGCTATAATGATATATTTATCCTCTCTACCCACCAAAGATAAAACATAACCCAAATCAAATTGTTTATATAAAGGGGGTTTGCTCTTATAATTGCTGGATAACAAGTCAATCATGCATATTTACAAACACAGCTAAATATGTATATAATGCAAAGCATACAGAGACAGTACAACATGTGTTGATAGTAATGCATATATAGCACACGAAAAACTTAAAATTTTAAACATTTTATCACTACAAGAGGGAAAAAGATGCATACTTTCTTATCTTTTGCCATTGATCCTTTCAATAACAGTAACAAGCCCCTGAGTCCCAAACTTCCCATCACCATTAGCAACCATACCCGAAAACAACTGCTTACACAGCCCCGCCCCGGGCAACACCACCACCTCATCACCACCCTCCCCCACCACATCCAAACCCATCCCCAAATCTTTAACCATATACTCAGCAAACCCACCAGGCCTAAAGTCCCTTCCAGTCATCCTTTCCCCAAACAACTCCATCACCATCGAACCCGCAGCTCCACCCCTCACCGCCTGCATCCACCGCGACTTATCCAGCCCCGCCGCCTCAGCAAACACCAGCCCTTCACTCAACCCCAACAAACCACCACCCACAGTGATCTGATTAGCAATCTTGCAACTCTGCCCACAACCAGCAACACCCATGTAACTAACTCTCCCCATCAAACTAAACAAAGGGGTTAACCATTTAACCACCCCTTCATCCCCACCAGCAAGTATAGCCAGCTTCCCCTCTCTAGCACCAACATCCCCACCAGACACAGGTGCATCAACAGCCCAGCAATTCTTCTCACGGGCAGCGTCGAAAATCTCCTTCGCAAGACTCGGGTGGCTGCTGGTGTGATCAATTACCACACTTCCGGGGGTAATTGATGACAAGATTGAATCTTGATTCTCTAAGACAATTCGTCGAACATCTGGTGGGTGACCCAACATTGTGAATATGATGTCGCTTGCTTTGGCGACTTCTGAAGGGGAGTTTACGAGATGGGCGCCTTGGGATTGGAGGTGTAGGGTTTTGGAAGGGGTTCGAGCGTAGATGGTGAGGTGGTAGCCGGCGGAAAGGAGGCGTGAGGCCATTGCAGCGCCCATTACGCCGGTGCCGATCCATCCGATTCGGGTTTGTGAGGGGGTTATGGGTGTTGGGTATGGGGTGTTCATCGTGGGGAAGATGATAGGTCACCGGAGGGATTGATCGGAGAATTTGGCGTAGCCAAATTCAACTCGTTAAATAAATGAGTTGGCTTGATAAGCCGGCTCGGTTTTTACGAACCGATGTCGAGCTATGCATTTCAACTCGTTAAGATAAATATAAATGAGTTTGGTTTAGCTCGGTTTGTAAGCAATTATCCCTGAACCCTTGTTTGGCTTGTTTGTAAACAATTGAACCCAAGCAGACTCTAACTGGAATCATTTACTGCTCTAGCTACTGCTTTGTTTAAGCTAGCCGGTTATATACTCGTTAGAACTTGAACCCAAAGCCGCATAAAGCTCACTCGTATAAATACTTGGTTTGAGTTACTTGTTCGTTGGCTCATATAAGTTAGTTAATTTTCTAATGTATTCGTAGTTTTGAATAAAGTTTTGATATTTTATTATTTTCACTTGTATAATTTAATGTTCAGGTTACTTTGTTTGTTTGTTTAGTAAGAAACTGCATATCATTTAACCAATTTGTTTCATACCCTTTGGGCTTTGGTATATACAAGACCACATCTAATAGCTCCTGAGAATGATAAACTTTCACATGGTACAACAGAAGCATCACAAATTTACATATTTCTGTTACAATTATGTTTCTTCCTAAATCCCGCAAATAATAAATCCAACCGACTGTTTAAAGTTAAACGAGCCAAGCGCAAGCATAAGCATAGTCATGCTCAGTTCAGCTCATTTACACATTTTTGGGTGATGATGAACTCGTTTTGAACCCTTATTCCAACCCGCCTGTTTTGCCATGAAATATGGAAGTGAGTGGAAAATAAAGCTACCAAGTTTCTTCATCTTTTACTTGTCTCTTTCGCCTTCAATGTTCTCGACATCATGTGTTGGTTAGACAAAATCTCAGCTATTTGTTGGCGCCCGAACATATCTGAGTTCTTTAGTATCAAATTCCTCGTGTCTGGATCGACAACATAGCCTTGACCAGACATCCATTCAAGTAACTGAAGTAGCAGGTCCTTCTTTTCTGGTTGAGCTATGTAGCGCGTTATTGCCATAGAAAATAAACCCTGAAACATTAATATGGAAATAGGCAATTTTATTGCGACTTCAAGTTACAATAATTTATAAACAAATAACTAGTTCTGATTACCTGACCGATCTTGTATCCAGAGTTGTGGATAGCCTTCATGACATCGTTTATCAAATTTATATTACCGAACCTCATAAATGAACTAGAAAACCTCTTCATGGCAGGCCGAGAGATCAACCTTGCATTGTCCTAAGCAATGTATTGTGATTTATACATTTGTAACAGTTGAAACCAGCAAAAGACCACAAATTTTTAGATAATGTACCTTGAAAACAACATATGCATCTTTGTAAAGCCGTCCGGCTATGAGAATATAAAGAACCTTCTCGTGAAGATCCTTGCACATTGGTTTTTTGCTATATCTCAGCATGTTATATACAGTATATGCTTCAGAATGGGCACCCGTTTTACCAAGATGAAACATTAAATTAGAACAAATATCCTGCAAAAAGACCAAAACACCGTGATCAAACAAGATTAACTGAAGTGGAATATTGCAACACTCCAAGATAGTTATGGTGGTCATTTGGGTCTGTAAGATTCTTTTATTTAAAGGGTATTTTTAGATACTTCAATAATTTCCAATCATTTTTTTATACAATGTGTAACCTACACAATATTGATGGGAAGCTTTGAGCAAAAAGAAAATAAATTGAAAAATAAAAAGAAAGAAAGGGGGCATACTTCATCTGGTTGTTGGCCTCTGTTGTGCATATCTTGCAAAGTTTTAAAAGCAAGCATATATAACTTCTCCTTGACAAAATACTTGATCAAAATATGAAAAGTATTCCGGTCGGGATTAATAGCCAATTTATCCATTTTCTTCATCAAATTCATTACATTCTCCATTTCTCGTGTTCTGCAGTAGGCACACAGCATCGTGTTCATTATAACAACATCATATTTTTCGTATTTGGCTTCAAATTCTAATGCTAATTGTTTCGCATCATCAAGGAGTTCATATCTACAGAAGGCTGAAATCATTATGCTGTAGGAATACCCATCTGGATGTAATTTGAGGATAAAAAAAAGTTAGTTTCAACTTTCTAAACCGTATTTTGTAAAATAGCAAAATAAGGATTTAGGAAAATTGGATGATTTTTTTCCCTTTTTTGGCGTTTGTATGTGAGTGTTATTTTCTTTCTTTCTTTCTTTCTTTCTTTCTTTCTTTCTTTCTTTCTTTCTTTCTTTCTTTTATTATTTTTTTTTTTTGTGTGTGTGTGTCTGTAACAGTACGCGCCTGTTTTCACATTTCTTCTCTTCATTTCAGTAAACACCAACTTCGCTTCGTCTATTTGTCCAACTTTTGATAGAGCATCCATTAGCAAACAGTAGGGCATCTACAGCAAAATCACAGTGCCCCATAAGTTTAAAGATCTTTGTATGTCGATGTTACTATGATAAAAAATGTAAATATCACCTCCTATGCCCCATGAAAATTGCAATGTTTGGCTTGTCGTGTAGTTTAAGATATATTTGATATCTACGATATGCCTTAGGGTATCCTTCTATAATCATAAACTTAAAAAACTCACTAGACACAAATAACGACCATGTGTAATTACGATGGCTAAAGTAAGTGAATTTAATTTCAATATTTTTAATGGAAAATCATGTTATGGCTTCTAGGTTGATTTGTTGTGAGCATAGTAGAATTTTAAAGGTTCCACTTTACCTCTTCTTCAGCATAGCCTAGGGCTTCTAGTTCATTTAGTAGCGCTCTCGCCTTTTCAAACAAACCTCCTCTGACATATACCTTTAATAATGTTGTCAAAACAACCTGCAACGTTATGTTGTTAGAAAATCATTTGAACAAAGTTTCACAATTATATTGTTTGAAGAATAAGAAGCATACCTTGTTTGGAACTAACCCTGCTGATTTCATCTCTCTAAATATCTCCTCAGCCTTCTCATAGTTACCTTCCACTGAATACGCATTAAGCAAAGAACTGTAATGAAAGACGTTAGGATTGTGGCCTTCAATCTTCATTTGATTGAAATATCTCTCTGCTTCTTTGCATTGCTTACATGAAGCACAAACAGATATCAATGTCCCGTAAATAACAATATCCATCTGCAACCCCTTGTTATTGAGCTCCTGAACGAACTCTGTCGCTTTTGCATAGCCATCTTGGAGTTTTGCACAACCCGAAAGTAGCTAAAGAATTTAAAAAAGAAATAAAGACAAATAATAACCATTATCTAAAGCAAAAGTCAAAATTATCAGAAATTCATAAGAGGGACAAGAGGTTCAGGTTGGGTAACCTCTCAAAACAGGTTCAGGTTAAACTGGGTCTGTTTTAGTACATTTCTAAACTGATAATGTCAGATTGGGATGACATAAATATAAACAGTAAAGGTGTTACTAATGATTGCAGAATGATAATTTTATAATACTAATCTAAATATTGGAAAAAACAATTTGATAGGTTGTATACATTATAAATACACTTTGTGTGACTTTACTCTGTTTGATTCATTCCCTTTTTAGCTACATTTTTTATGATTTAACCCGTTAGAGAAGAAACACAACCCAAGTCGACCCATTTATAGGTAAGCCTCCTCTAAAGTTATGCAATATTTCGAAGGCCTATGAAGGGTTATAGGCATACCGTACTATAAGTAACAACATCCGGCACTAGACCATCTTGTTTCATGTGATGAAAAAGTTCAAAGCTTTTCTCAGCTTTGCCATTTTTAATTAAACAACCAAGAACAGAATTACAAACTGATGTGTTAACCCTAATTACGCTATCTTCAATGCCATTGTATATCTCCACTGCCTTATTAGGATGGAGGTTTTTCCCCATTAACTTCATGTAAGTACTATAAGACGCAAAGTTTAGCTTCCCATATTGCTGCATCCACTCAAAAACCTGTAGTAGTTCCAACACAAACCAAAAGAAATCTTTAGCTTATATACAGAAGAAAGAAGACACCCTTTAACTTTGGAGGTCAACTTACAAATTGTCAAACCTAATACAAACTATTGACTTTAAAATTGAAGTGCATGTGTTGTGTATTCATCAATCATCATGCACATTTGTAATTCTTTATACTGCTTAAAGAAAAATGCATCTAACTTAATCAAATGCATCACAGATTATAACTATGCAAACATAACTATTGAGTTCATCAAACTGAAATCAACCATATTATTAAGTTCTCAATCTAGACAAACCTGAGAAAGATCCTTCAATCTATTTTGCTTGCCGAATTCACGCATAACAATATTGAAATCTTGAACTTTCAACAACTCTCCTGACCTGTACTCATCCTCAAATCAAAATTGAAATGTATCTCATCACACCCACGTTAATTTCACATTTAAAGACTGAAATTAACCACTACTGCAAATCTGAACATATGGGTATTACATTTGCAATCAAACCCATGTTAATTTTACATATAAAGATTGAAATTAACACCTTGAAAGAGCCAATTGTAGGTCATCGGATTGTTGAATGTCGAGTATAGCCGACTGTCTAGCTTGGTGGGAAATTGAGATGTATTCTTTTGCCTTCGATGGTCGATCTTGAGATTGAGTTCGAAGTGTTCTAGTGTTTGCGGTGGTAGTAGTTGTAGATGGAGAGTGAGAATTGGTGATGGGTCTGGGTGAAAAGGGAAGTGGTGGTGATGGTGGGGATAATGTGAAGAAAATCGAGTGAAAACGGTGACCAAGAAGAGGGGAAATCTCCATTTTTTAGGTCGATTTGAAGGTTAATTTGTTGATAGAAAGGGTGAACTTTGGTTGCAGGATGAATCGCCGGAGAAGATGGTCTGAATTGTGAGTACAAGATTTTGGATGGGTCCGTTTAACCCAAACAGATTGTATCATATATTTTTCCCATCGGTGATAACAATTAGGATTAACCAAATATAAACTCCATTTCAACAGTTGTTAGATTTACTTTTGAGAATCGCGTCAACCCAGTCGGGTTTAGTCGGATAAGACTTTTTGTGTATAATTTTGTAAATTTATGTAGAATTCTATATCTTTTCATGAATTAATTTACAAGTTTGGAGGATAGTTTGTAAATTGGTAAATATTGAGGGGGTTAAATGCAAAAATACACAAACTTAGTTAAATCATTAAACCCTAAACATAAAACAGTCCTCTTCTTCCCACGTTCCAGTCACCGCCGGTCGCCCCTTCCCATGTTCCCGTCATCGAAGTCGCAAATCCTTGTCGTAATCGGCAAATCCGGCGCCGGAATGAGAAAATCCGGCGGTTTTCGTCACCAGAACACCGCCGATTAGGACGATTTGGTCCGACTTTAACCATTGTTGACCGACTACCGCCTAGAACCTCCGAATTGGTGAAAAAACGGCCAACCTCCGATTAGCGACTAATCTGAGGCTAATCGTGACTTTTACAACACTGCGCCAACCTATATTAGAAGAAAATGATTAGCTCGTAAAAGGCTTATGACTTGGATATGCTTGGAGAGCACATTGACGACCTCTATTATTGGCTACAAGGTTTTTGTGTTGAAGTGAGATTCGAAGTTATGATCTTTTAAGGCCATGGAGCTTTTATCCACACCAACCGGTGCCAGTGAAACTCACACGTTACAACGGTCTATTAATAATTGTATGGCTTTGTTTTGATGATTTGTGTATTAGTATTTGATCGAGTTCTATGGCTGGATAAAAAACAAGTTAATTTTTAGAATCTTAAATACATATAAATAGTATATGTAAGTAAGATCGTCTCCAAAAGAAATTTATGAAAAGTATAAAACATTTATAAATTAGAACTTGAAATGCAAAACAAAAACATGAACAAGCAAATATTTTTGGGTTTGTGTTGAAAGTGCAAAGTGAATTGAATGCAAACAATTAAGAAAGTAATTAGTAAATTAAAAGCACTAGTAAGACCCACTTCTCTCCCTCCTCGCTCTTTCACTCTCATTGATCCTTCAACGAAAAACGTAAGTCTGATCCCGAGTTCATGTCGACGAGCTAATCACGTTGTCACCGACCATTTCTATGGAACTGGATTTCTTATATGTTAAAAAATTGAAACCAAATGACTCTAAAGCATGGTAGAGGTCCGTAACATCGTTTAACGTGAGGAACATAAGCAAAGATCTAATCAACCTAAAATTTGTTTAAAAATAGGCTAATTAAATCAAATGGAATCTGTCTGGTGGTATTAAAGATGGCGTGGGTCGGTACAAAGATGATATGAAGCATGGGTTTTCCTTGAAAATTGGGTTGATCATCGGTCGAAGGAGGTGGAATGGGGACGGGTGGAAGTGGTTGTTTCGGGAGGGGGTGTGTTGTGGTGATCTAACGATATGGTGAAAAGGTAGAGAGAAAGAGAGAAGTAGAGTGACTGAAAGAGCGAGGGGAGAGGAAGGTAGTCACAATAACAATAGAAATTTCTAACGGTTGTTAGTCAAAAGAACTAAGCATGCATGAAAATGAGGTGTTATCAAATTATTAAAATTAAAGGAGAAAATATGTGAATTGGACCATATTTAAAGGACAAAAACCATATGATTTACTCTTTAGAAATTAAACTCAGAGAAATTCGAAGACAATGCTTAAGCTACGAGGTATTCATCACTCCATGCTAGCTTTCATTATGTGATACATCAACATCATATCACACTCCACTCCCTTTCTTTCCCTTTCACTCAACTAGGGTTGTTCAAATCGCTCAACGCTCGACGTTCGTTCGGAATTTGCTTGAGAAATGCTCTTTCGAATTTTTGCTCGGTTGTAAACGAGCCGATCGGATCGGATCGGTTTGTAAACGAGCCAAGCACGAGCAAAGGTCCGCTCGGTTCGATTCGGATCGAATTAATATGTATATATAGTTTATACGTTGCACTCTAGTAGATTTGGCCCATTATATACAAATACATAGTTATATTTATACATACTTAATCACTCAACCTAGTAAAAAATCTATATTAAACATAACAGTGAAATCATAAGCCGTTAAGAGATATTTTTTTGATCATCTTTCGCTCACACCGTCATCGTTATCTGCGCTATCCGTATTATTGGCTACAGCCGTAAATTCATCGTCACCCACAAGTATTGTCATCCATAAAAATATTATATAATGAAATGTTGCTGATTTTTAGGTCATTAAACCTTATTCGATGCAGTATAAATCGTATGACACACAAGATAGTTAGGTTGTATAAATTGTTCGTCGCTCGTTTGCGCTCGTTCGACGCTCGCTCGAAAATTTAACGCTCGAAAAATGCTCGTTCGATTTTTCGCTCGGTTGTAAACAAGCCGATCGGCTCGGTTTGGTTTGGAAACGAGCCAAGCACGAGCAAAGGTCCCCTCGGCTCGTGAACAGCCCTACACTCAACCAAGGATATACATAATTCCACTCTCTTTAATTTTTAAAAATTATTATAATTTTATGTTCCTATAATATAACTTAATAAATAAAACACAAAAAAATAATATTAACAAAAAATATCAATATATTTCCAAATGGTACATCTATAATGACTATATTTCCAACCATATAAAAACAAGAATGATTTAATTTCATTCACCATCTTCAAATCATGTAAATGATAGATCAACGAGGCAACATTCACAGTTTCAAAACAAGCTATAATAAACATATATATCACAAACTCTTTGGTACATGAACCCAAAAACCCGATGCATGCACTAAAAAAACATTAAGGTTCAAGAATAAGATAACCATCCGATTCAAGAAGGATGATTTTGATTTGGATCATCTTAATGAGCCTTGGATGTTTAGAGGTTGTTATCGTGACAAAATAAATAAGGCACACTGTCATCTAAATCGATTATGTTTATAAGTTTACAGAAAAAATATTAAATAACATAAAAACATATATAAAATAAGTTTTATGAACAAGATAAACATATAATAGTTTTACTAATGCTACAGCTACCACTACTAAAGAGCAAGCGGCGTCCGTGTGGACGATGTACTGAGTCAATGGCATGCGGGCTGGTTCGACGATGTAAGGTTGATGGTGTCGCTTAACCAACGTAACAAGTCGGTGAAGCGGTCATGCTAAGCTGTAAGTGGAGACACTGATGCTTTGTGCATACTTGGAGCATATGGTGACATATAGACTTATAGGTATGCCACTTTGGTGTCTGTTCGTACTACAATGTTAAGTTGTAAAGCTCAATTCTTATGGATAACAATATATGCTTATTGCAATAAAAATATTATTTAGAATGTTTATCTTGTTGATTTTAAGTTTCTAATTAGATTGGATCCTTGGTTTTGAGAGCTCAATTCGAGACGCCGTTTTTGATTTAATAGTTTATTTTTGTCGGTTTTGTTCTTTGAAATGAAACGAATAAACTCATAAGTAATCATAATTTTTTTTTTTCAAAATCTGTTACAATTCCATTGATATCGTTTGATCATACATCATATTCGAGAAAAAGACTAACACCCAGTCAAAAGCATGAAATTATGTATTTATTAAACTGATTAAGCTATACTTTTTTTTATCTTATATTATAAAAAGAATAATTGATATCATTATTTTAAATTTTGATATCAGATTCAAAATTTTGAATTTTCATATATCTAATACTCAAATATCATATAAAAACAATGCAATTAGCACATGTCATACGAGAGTAGTACTATGATAAACGACTTCATAAGAAATTCTTATCGGCCATTAAAACAAATGAGGGTTAAAGTTAAAAAGAAGATAATGTCGTATTTGTATTGGGTAACCCATTACAAGTGGTAAAAAAGAAATTCTAGCTGTTGTAGTGTATTGCATTTTAACAAGGAGATTGGGTCATGTTAAGGGTGTGATAAAATAGGTGTATTGCAGGAAGAACTCATTTACAAGTTATTGAAGCACAAGGAAATACAAATGTATGTCAATAACGCTGCCTTATCAATTGTATTAAAAGTTTAAAAATTAACTAGTTTCCTTCCCTGCGCTACGCAGAGTGAGTTTGGTAGTTTTGCTGAGCTAAAGGTGTGAGTTTGGTAGTTTTGCTAAGCTAAAGGTGTGAGTTTGATCGTTACCTTCTCTGTTGGTCGAAAACCATAAAAATGAATATTGACCTCGCTTAATATAACATCAATACCAACAACGAAGTTTTTCACCCATGCTCGATTCGGTTCATTCATGAGATTAATCTTTAAAAGATAATTTGACTGAAACGCCTAATCATAATGGGATATAATTATATAAAATCAAATATTATTTAATGTTTTATTGAAAAATTGGAGGACCAAATATGAATTTCACCAGCAAATAGATGTCAAAAACCAAAAGAAGAAAGATAGAGATAAAAAAACATATATGGGCAAAAATCAAAATCAAAAGTGAAATATAGGTGTGAAATATAGGGGTTATTTGTAAATTCTTTAACTTTGATGGCAAATGTGAAAACTCAATACTTCTTTATAGCTCATGAGTTGCTACTTAATATATATAAATATAATAATGATATTTCACATATTAAAAATTTCAAATTATCCTAATCCTAATCCTTATCAAGAGAACTATTTAAAAAGGTATTTACACAATAATTTTGTATAGAGTAAATTACCATTTGTGAAGTCTTTAACAAGCCTATAATTTTGTATAGAGTAAATTACCATTTGTGATATTTTATTAAACAATATTTTGTGAAGTCTTTAACAAGCAGTTGGTTGGGGGTAGAGACAAACCTATAATTTCATGTCTTGAGTATGTTAGGGAATACATGTTAAAGAGGCTTGCTGTTGTTCACAAGTTGATTTCAAAGTGTCCAGGGCCCCTTACACCCTTTGCAGCTAAAAGCTTGGATCTCATCAAGAAACAAGCAAGTGAGTATAGTGTTATCATGGCTGGAGTTAAAAAATACCAAGTAAGTGTACCATGGATGGATCAAGTTTGTGTCGACTTAGAGAAACAATCATGCTCGTGTAGAAAATGGGAGCTTACAGGCATGCCTTGTAAGCATGCAGTAGCTTGCATATGGGATTTGGCAACTTATGACCAGCAAAATGCAATTCCTGAGGCTTGGGTGTCCAGAGTGTATTGGTTAGAAACCTGGAAGGATGTATATAAAAACACCCTTAAGCCTATCAATGGGAGACCCATGTGGATGCCATCAAATTCCCCAACTACACTGATACCTCCAAAGCATCA
>BJCO01636499.1:0-12811 GCA_018326465.1 Flaveria floridana
GGGGGCGGGGGTGAGGTGTTGTGGGGTTTGATAAATTCCATATTTATTAATATTCTAACTTTTATTAATAAGCGTAAAAAGATCAATTTACGTAAGTTAATAGACATTATTAATGTCCATTAGTGAAAGCGACATACATTTACTTAGTTTATGGATGAATTTGAAATTTGACATATGCTTAAAGGGCAAAAAGTTTAATTTACTCTTTATTCCAAGACATGGTCTATAAATGTTTCTAATTTATGTTTTGGACAATTTTTTAAGCATGCAATATTTTCTCTCTCTATTTTTGAATCTTAATTAAGCTTCTTTTATTTGTAATCACTTACTGAACAAATTATATATATGACACATGTATGTTGCCTTTATTATTTTAAGAGGTTTAGATGTAATTAAACTTGATTTAAGTTTTATATTATAGTCTTGTATGATAAAATAAATTTAATTATAACTTAACTTCATTGTGAAACTAGGATTCATAACTTTTGATCAAGTAAGTGTATGTTTAATTATATTATGAGAAATTTGTTTCATAGGTTGTGACTAGATAAAATTGAGTGTATGTAACTAATGTAATACAAACGATATTGTCATGTATAGTGGTGTCTGTTCATTTTATTGAATATTCAAGTCTTAGGATAAATTTTAATAGATTTAGGCGTATTATTAGATGAGCGTGTGTTTACTATTTAAAAAAAAACTAGTATAACATCTGTACGCCTTCCCTAACATCTAATTCTGGCGGACAAACGTTAAAAAATATTACGATGCAAAGATAGATACATACCAAGAGGTGATTAGATGCCACTGGAGAATGAGTCAAGAAATATATGGCGAAAAGCATAGTTTTAGCGGTTGTCTCGTTTCCAGCAAATAATAGGTTGATTATAAAGTCAGCAATTGCTTCATCAGGCAGACTTCCCTCCACCACCAGTCTCCCAACCAAACCACCATCACTACCATCACCATGCCTTGAATGCATTATTATCTTATTGATCTTTCTTATTATATTTTGTCTTGCCTGCACTCATATTAAGTTAAGATAATAAGCAATAAAACATGAAAACACTGTCATGGACTGAAACCCAAGGATTGTGACCTATGCCACATTACTTGTATGCGCAACAAATTAGAGGTTTCTAGACCAAATGGGCTCACTCAGCCATCAAACTAGTGTTTTGGGTTGTGTTCTCCTTTTTGGTCCACAATAAACAAGTATATATTTGTTAAGGCTTACGTTCATGGCAGTGTGATAAGCAAATCCAGGTAAGTTGATAGGAACAGACAAACACCCGTCGACAAAGTCTGAAAATAGTTGCGCAATTTCACCCACATCTTCTTCGCTTGATACCCCTAGGAGTTGATTCACCATTAAATTTATAGCCAACTGAAAACCAACTTGTCATGTCTTAGTTATTTACTAAAAGCTAGAGGCATAAAATTTGTTCATATAAATTTGAAATAAATCTAACCTTTCTACATACATCTTGAAGCAATATGGTTTGATTATGGTGCAAACCCGCGAATGTTTGTTTCAAGACTAGTTGGATGTCCGTCAAGAAGCGAGTCTTGAGGGTGTCTGAACGCATCATATTTAAAGCAATTGTATGAAGCTTGCGATGTTGATCTCCTTGGGCGGTGATGACCCCGTTCGACCCAACCAAGTCGCGAAAGGACTTGGGATAACTCGATTTGAATAGTTTTCCTTCGTTGTGCATTACAAATCTATTAAAAGCTGGATCAGCAGATACCACGGCCATCCTCCCAAATATATTGCATGAGAATATCTTTCCGTACCTAGAAACCAATTCTATAAACGTTTTATTTTTATTTTTATTTTTATTTTCACAAAAACTACATAGCATAAACTTGATTTCTAGACAAACAATATTTATATATATAATGAATATAATATATTTTCTTTTTTATGTTTTAAGCTACTTTAACATCCATCCGGAAAATTCTTTTTAATTCCATGTTAGGTAGAATAACTGAAAATTCTTGTTTATTATGATTTATGCAAATAGATTTAATTTGATGAATGATGATCACTAATTGAAAAAGGTTGAATTGGCAACATGTAGCTTTAAAATAATGAGAAGAACAAAGAGTGTTAGTGGTGTTCGTTAATCATCTGTTTAAAAAAAAGGATATATATTTTAAAACAATCAAAACTTATAACCCACAAGTAGCAAATTAAACGAGTTATTTAAACCAGACAAGTTTTCGAAGAATAAGGGAGACCTCTCAAACCAACTATTAATCGTAATATTATAATTATTCTTTATGCATTTGGTTTTTCTTTTATAATTTTAGAATATCTATCATAAAAATCTAAATAATTATCATGACATGCTTCTTTTTATATACGTTTCAAATGACATACTATTTATTTGAAATTGGTGTGGGCGGGTTAAATGTAATATATTTTTACTTTTTTTACAAGATAATGTTTTTTTTATATTCTGCATTTATTGTTGTAACATTCTTTTTTCTATCTACGTTACGAAAGAAATTTTATTCAAAACTAAGCAGCCGCAACATGCGACCAGAACCTAGCGGTCAAACATATTATCTTTCTAACCTTTTCGAAAACAGATATGTTTTTTTATTGTATATCGTTACGACTCCCTTATTTCGATCTATGTTTTTAGATAAATATTATTGAAAACCGAACCGTCACAAAGTGACGAAATTTGAACCAAATTATAAAAGTGAGGAAGTATTATTTTTTACAAGGACGAACTTAATATATATAAAAAATTTTAAACTATTTGACCAAAATATATGTCATTATTTAATAGAACACGAACAAGGGTATCATGATCCGGTTCCACTTCCATTGCCTGAGGATACGGACGGTGAGATTTGTCATATAACTTGATCGGTATCCAATTGAGTACTAATAGAATTTCTTCATCAAAACTTGGAAAATAATATATCTACACAAGTAAGTTTGCTATAGTATAATGCAAAATATTTTTTTCAAATCACGTTTTGGGTATATTGGATATTTTACGAATTTAAAAGAAAATATATGAAATCATCCATTTAACTTATATATGAAGATGAGTTATTTTTACTTTTAGTTATTAATGAGACAAAAACCACTAAAAAGTTAGATTGAAATGAAACAATCTATCAAATAACATTATTTTTTTATAAGTAACTTAAAATTTAATTTTATTAACCATCTACATGGATATATAAAAAAACACTAGAACTCTTCAATACATGAAATACATTTTATCATCTTTGCGTCCACTAGGAATATAAAAATATTCTAAAATGTATTAAACAGATACAATATCTCTCAAGCTATTTTCCTCTAAGGTAATATTAGATTGGTATTACATTAATATATATATATTTTTAATACTACTTAATATATTTAATTACTTATAAAATTATATAAGAATATCAAACCACTTGTTCTAGCCCATTTAGATTCATATTAAAGACCATTTTAACCTAAAACCAGTGCTAAACTCGTATGATTCATCAATACTGGCACTACCATATGCCCCTAATGATGATTCGAAATGAATTTTGAAAGAATCCACTGCAAGTGGGATTCAACACATACCTTGAAACTTGTTGTTGAACGAAAGTGGTAGGATTAGAGCTTGCAACCGCATTATACCAACGTATACTATCCCCGACAATAGGCCACCCTCTTCCACCTAAGGGCAACTTAGCATGGCTTCTTTTCAAGTTTAAAGATTTTACTATATATATCACAATCAACAACACAGGGATTACATAGCTCCATAGAACCATTCTTCCCAAGGGAGTTGTGGTGGTGGTGAAGGTGATGGTGGTGGTTTGAATTGTTTGGCATTTGCTGGCTTTTAAAAGACTATTATATATATGTATGCTCATTCTCATGGCATTAAAAAAAAGTAAGTTTATGCTATGACATTGATTGATTTGACTTTCATGTTTGTTTTATTTTTATTTAAGTTCACATTTATTTTTACTCTGAATACATTAATTGGTATCACTATCTATATTTTATTTTAGTTTTCTTATATCAAAAAGTGATTTATATTAACATAATGTATCTTTTAATTTAAAATCAGATACATTTGTATCTGTATCTTTTAAAAGTGTATTGGTCGTGTATAATTTCGATTCTAATATGAGAAATGAATGACAGTAGTCGCAATAAAAACTATATTTACATGTACTACATAACAAATAAACATTTAATTGATATGTGACATGTTTCTAGTATCTTAAAAGATGTATTCTCTTGCATCACTCTCTTATTAATTTGATAAAATCACATACATAATCAATTTAACTTTTATTTTTATTAAAACAACCGACTTCCATTTTATAAAGTTTAAATATGTTTAGTTTGTATATTTTAAAATTAAGTCCATATAACTTTAAGTTTTAAGTAATTTAAAAAATATTAACATGCAAATTAAGGAAAAGAAAATCCGACTTATGAGAAATGAATTTGAAGCAAGAAAAAGAGTTTACAAATCTTAACTACTCACTATTTAATTTAATATTTATATTTAACGCACGGGTTCCTATCGTAGTTTTGAAATATACCTTCTTCAAACTTATCTTTTATATAAAAAATACATATCTTTAGCTCACAACTTTCTTCCACTCTTGGAGGTTCAAGATTCAAAACTTAGCATTTACGAATATTACTAACTAGGGTATAACCTTGTGTATTACACGTATTGAATAATTAAAATACTAAACATTTATTTATGAAGAGTTAGAGACTCTAAAACGTCATTATGATATTTGATATAATTGAAATTACATATAAGTAAACATTTTTATTAATTGATAAAATATTTTTATTATTTCAAAAACTTTTATTTTAAAAAATTATTGGTTTGATAAAATTTCATTTTTATCAATATTTCGTTGTTAAAAACTCCAGGTTTGTTTAGTAATTTTTTATATAAAACTTTTATTTTATAAAAAGAATGATTTTAGAATAATTTCATTATTTAGAAAAGTTTTGTTTTTTAAGAAAAAAAATCATAGTTTTAGAGATTTTTATTTTTTAAAAAGTGTATTTTTAATCAAAATACTTAGTTTTTACTTAATGATTTTTTTAATATTATTGATTCAATAATAATTTAGATTTATAATATTGAAGGAGAATGAGAAAGTTTTAAAAATTAATTATTTGATTTTTAAAAATAGAATAAAAAATTTAGCCGGGAAACTAAATGGGAGAGTAAATGTGAGAATGACATCTATTAAAAAATGTAAAATATTATTAGAATATAATTGGTGTTACTAACAACTAATCACTAACATTATGTTAAAAAAACATATATAAAAACTAATATTTTACTGTTGATAAAGAAAACTTACGGAGCATTCCAAGCACTAGTTGACCAAAATAGTTTCATATCATCAACTTGACCCACGTATATATTCCCTTGTTTCAAGGAAAAGCAAAAGTTTACATTTTACTTTATTCATTTAATGCTTTTCAACTAGAAAAGAGAATATTTTAACGTAATATATTTTTAAGCGAGGACGGGTTAGTGTAGCGGTTTCTTTTCCCACTTAGACAAATATTAGTAGAAAACTAGTATCAACTGTGCGAAACTCCGTTGGGTGCGTAAGGGCACTGGGTGTGTAATCGTCGCGGCCTTATGGCGGGGCCCGGCGCTGCGCGGCAACACTATGGCGGGGCCCGGCGCTGCGCGGCAACACTATGGCCGGTCCTCACGCGTGTTACACTTGCGCGCCATGCCACACCCCTCACAAACCCACTTTTGACCGTTGACAATGTTCACTTTTTTGACCGTTTGAGATGCCACCCACCGATCATCTCACCCTAACGGTTATATGTCATTTTTGAAAATAAAAATCACACTATAAATGCAACCTAAAATCCTAAAATATACCCACAAATTTAAAAAAGACTCCTCTAGTCTACACACTAACACTTTCTAAAAATAGTAGATTATAAATTGTGTACTTTAATAATATATGAAATTGTATAGTATTTTTTTTAGTTTTAATAATTAAATACAATGTTCTTTTATTAAAAGATTTGCACACATATTATTATTTATGTTAACTTTCATCCAAATATACAACTAACTCAGTATTATGCGACCTTACAAGAGGGGTATTTTTGTCATTTGCTTTTCACATCTAACATATTAAAATTTTGAAAAACTAAAAAATTATAATGAGAAAAATTAAAAGATATTAGATTGTTGTGTACGTCGATGAAACCAATCTCAATTTGTTTTCGTTCGACTAGTCATAAAAAATTTACTGACAACAAGCTCCAATAACATTTATTAAAGTAAGAAGTTAAAGTCACAAATCAACTATGTAACGCCCGAACAATTTTAAAAACATAAGGCAGGCGAAGTTCTCGCGCGAAGAGAGGTTCTCGCGTGAGAAGTCTGGGCGAAAGGTTTGAACTAGGTATACATAGCTAAGAACACCCATGTCTGACCCATACTCACACGAGAAGTGCTGCTGTTAGAGATGGAAAACAGTTGCGTAAAGAGAGAAAGTTAAGAAACGAAGTGTTTAAGATATGTAACGCGGGTAGTAACTCGTGTTATGTACTAAGAAACAATTATTCATGCATATAACGCATGGTTATGTAGTTTTTGTTAGGTAAAGGCTTCCGGAAGGTTGTGTTTGTGCAATCAGAGTTTTTGTTATAAACAAAACGATATGATGATTAGACTCAACTTTGATTATTAATGAAAAGATGTATTTTCGCTGCAAAATGATGTGTTCTAAATGTTTTACGCTCTGAATGACCAACTGTAAGCGTTTCGGGAACGGGTCCTGACAAGTTGGTATCAGAGCTAAAGTTTAAGAGAATTGGATAAAATTAATTTAAAACCAGGACTTAAATTGAGAATAGGACGAAAGGGAAAGGGATGCAAGTCCTAGTAGCTAAATGCCTGCATGTAAATGTTTTATGTAAACGCTTTATGTAAATTAATCGGAAAAAGAAAAGGAATTATATGCGCGTGTTATGTGAATTATGTGCTTCTAGTAGATTTGGATACTAATGTAGTCAGGATAGGAAATGCTTGAGGGATGAATAGTAAAGTAAGTAGCTAATCACAACTAACCACTATAATTAGGGACTTACTACACTTGACATAATCTGAGCTGTTACATTGAATGACTGTGTTGGTATTTGAGTCTTATAGGACTAGAGATGGCTTATGGTAGATCTTTAAAGGCATCACGAGGTAGAGCTCATGGTGGACGTGATACTGGGCCGCGTGTCATGAGGAACAGGGTTAAGACTGCTGTAACAGCACCTTAAAAGCCCGAGCTTCATTACTATAAAGGTGGGGATGAGAGTGCCAACCTGAGGGCCTCGGTGAAGGATGCTGTAGTTGAGGAGGTTCATCAAGTCATGCAGACGATTCTGCCGTCTGTGGTGACTGAGGTTTTTAGAGCCGTGAGGGAGGATGAATGGAAAGAGAAAAAGGAAAAGAAGACTAGTGCTAGGAAAGGGGGCAAAGAGGGAGGCTTAGGGGAGCGAGAGCAACCCAAGACTGAGATGGTTGTTTCTAGCAAGGATGAGGAGGCGGAGGCTATGTAGGAAATTGCAAGGGGGTGCAACTATGGGGCATTCTAAAGATCTAAGCCCCTATGTTTGAGGGGATTGGAAATGCTACTACTGCTCACCGATGGGTGAGGGAAATGGAGGCTATGTTGGATATCAGGGAGTGAAGGGAGGACCAGAAGGTGAAGTTTGCTACCCACTCGTTTGTGGATTCAACTTTATGCTGGTGGGACAACATTGTCAAGGCTAAGAGTAGCAGGACCATTAATAAGATGAGGTGGCTGGAACTAAAGAAGTTGGTGATTAAGGAGTTCTGTCCTCAAAGAGATTTAGATAACATTGAGAGGGAGTTCCTACAGTTGTAGGCGGGAACTATGATACATCAGAAGTATATGATGAAGTTCAACGAGATGAAGAGGCAGGTGTTAGAGATGTGATACCCGTGTCACAAAAGATAAAGAGATACATCCAAGGTCTACCAACGGATGTTCGTAGATATCTGATCGCCGCCTGACCAGGCACGTGTAGGTCGGTGGTAGATCTGGTGGGGAGACTGTATGATGAGAGGGAAGAGGTGGCTGGTGGAGGTGAGTAAGAAGGATGGTGGTGAGAGAAACTTGATTAGAAACGTTTTGGTAGTGGTGGTTTCACCCCTAAGGGCAAGAAGGCGAAGTTAGAGGATCGCAAGGTGGCTACGGCCGATGTGGTGACGAAGGTGTGATGTGTGGGAAGGATCATGTGAGGGAGTATAAGTGGAGATCGAACGTCTACTTCAAGTGCGGGTGGCCAGGCCATATGGTGAGGGATTGTAAGGTTATAAGGTGTTATAACTGCGGTTGAAGAGGGCCATTTGAGAAGGGATTGCAAGAAGCCTAGGGTTGAGAACTCCAAGGCAAGGAAAGGAATCTTGAAGGAGAAGGAGGGGCAGTGGGCTAAAGCTAGGGCATTCAATATAACCCGAGAGGAGGCTAGGGTGGACCCTAATGTTGTGTCAGGTACATTCCTAGTAAACCAAACTTGTGGCTCTATGTTTTTTGATTCTGGTGATAGTAGAAGTTTTATTTCTGCTGCCTTCTATGATAAGTTTCCCGTTAGGAGTAGAAAGATTGATGAGCCCTTTCACATAGAAACTACCATTGGTGCGTCTACCATGATTTCTAATGCGGTAGAGGATTGTGACATAGAATTGGAATGCCATAGGTTCTCTGCTAGGTTGTTCGTGATGCCTTTAGGTGGATTTGATGTAGTCCTAGGGATGGATTGGCTAGAAGCCCGATCGATGTCGAAGTATCAATCAAGTAAGATTTAAAATGGGTGTTCGTATTCACCTTAAACTAGTTAGGGTAAACAGGGTTGTCGATCCTCGTAGAATTATTGATCGGTGTATTGTAGTTGAATGTGTAAGATAATGATTGAATTAGTAAATTACTAAACTATTGCCTCTCGGCTATGAAAAGTGAAATTTGTAATGATTAAAAAAAATAACTAAGAAAATAACTTGCAAGTAATGAAAATTGATTAGAATACGATTATGAAAAAGGGTAATCCACCCCGGGATTCAGGTTCGGTTTTCGGTAATTGTTTAGTTCAACTGAGTGGAAAATCCTTAACGGGGATTCTATACGTGTAATGATTAAGTGATAGTGATAAGCAAGACTTAGCGGGTCTTAGTACACAATACTAATTGAATTAACAACCAAAACCTTGCAAGCATACAACTCGCACAAAATTGTATGACATTCAAATCAAGATTCACTAAGACAACTCTTTAAACAATCAGACATAAGTTAAACTCAATAAAGAACTTAACAGGTTGTAAAGTTTAATCCCAACACAAATTGAACACGAACAAAAACCTAATAACACGAAAGCTATTAGCCGAGGTAGATCACCCAAAGTTTAGCCATGCATCTTCTTGAATTCAACAATAAAATCAGATTGGAACATGATTTGATGGATTGGAATAAGTTGAAGAAGTGGAAGAAACCTCAAGAATGGCAAAAGTTCATCCCTTTTTGCTCCCAATGAGAATTAGGGATTTTAGAATTGATAACCCTCCTTAAATATGGTCTAAATCCAGAGAATTACATCAAATCTGACCATACGACGTAAGTCACGTCTCTAAGGACGTAACTTACGTCCTCTCTCATGATAGACTTTGTCATCCTCTTTCTTACGTCCCAAAAATTGTCCTTTTTAGAAAGGTCATTGCTTACTTCCTTTAGGATGTAAGTTAGGTCGTATGCTCATTTTGCACCAATTTCTTCATTTTCTTAATTTCTTTTTATCCATATATCATCCAATCTTCGTGCAACCCTTGAATACATCATTTATGCTTCCCACACCTACAATTCAAACCTAACACAAAGTGATTACGCTCGATAGGAAAAGCACGTTAAAAGAATACATTTAAACATTATAAACACATACAAAACATGAACGCATCACAACTATGAGGCAAATATCATGTGTCGCAAGAAGACGATTCAATTGGCCATGCCTGATGGGAGTTTATGATGATTTATGGTAATCGATTATGCACGGTACCAAAAGTTATTTATTTTGGTAGTGGCGGAGAAGTGTATGAGGTGTGGATGTGGTGCCTATCTGGCCTATATGAAGGATGTGGATGCGACTGTACCACGATTGCCAAATGTATCGGTCATGTGTGACTTCCCAGACGTGTTCTTGGAGAATCTATCAGGCATGTGACCCGACCGTGAGATTGAGTTCCAGATCGATCTGATACCTAGTACCCAACCTATTTCTAAGGCGCCATATTGTCTAGCTCCCTCTGAGATGAAGGAACTGATGATTCAGCTGTAGGAGATTCTAGATAAGGGGTTTATTCGACCGAGTATCTCTCAATAGGGAACTCCGGTCTTATTTGTAAAGAAGAAGGACGGTAGCATGAGGATTTGCATCGACTACCGTGAGCTGAACAAGTTGACGGGGAAGAATCGGTATCCGTTACCAAGGATTGATGACTTGTTTGATCAGCTCCAATGTGGTAGTTGGTTCTCAAGGATAGACCTATGATCCGGTTATCATTAACTGAAGGTGAAGGAGCAGGATATTCCTAAGGCAGGTGTTCGTACGCGTTATGGACACTACGACTTTCTCGTAATGTCTTTTGGTTTAACCATCGCTCCAACTGCTTTTATGGATTTGATGAATAGGCGGTGTTAACCTATGCTAGATAAAACACTGATCATGTTTATTGATGACATCCTCATTTATTCGAAGAGCGAAGGAGAGCATGCTAGTGATATCCGTAAGGTGTTGGAGGCGCTTAGCTGAGAGAAGCTGTACACAAGTTCTCTAAGTGTGCATTCTGGTTACGCGAGGTTTAGTTTTTCGGTCATGTTGTTAATCCTGAAGGGATCATGGTGGACCCAACGAAAATTGGAGCAGTGATGCAATGGAAGTCTCCAAAGATGCCCTTCGAGATTCATACTTTCTTGGGTTTGACAACCTACTACAGAAGATTCATCCAAGACTTTTCTAAGATAGCTTCACCATTGACTAAGTTGACCCATAACGATATGAAGTTAGTGTTGGATCCAATAAGGCTGGTGCAACCAAAACTACACTTTGAAAATTTTGAGTACAACTGAGCAAAGGCGTCCGAAGACAAAGATGCACTTCTGAATCAAAGTTGAAGATCTTTTGAAGGTTAAGGATAAAGAACTTCCGAAGGAAGAACTAAGTTTTCCGAGACTAAGTACTTCTCCTTCTAAAGTACAACACTTGGAAGATTCAAGACAATGTGTTCCGAAGGAAAGAAGTCATGAAGACTTGCTGTAGTCTTGGAAGAAGTTATCTCTTCCGAAATATAAATGGTTTTGGAAGATTTTATTCTTCTGAAGTCATTTTACATTCGGAAGAACTAAATATGGACCAGTGGACATAAGTATTGTATGACTGACAAGTCTGATATACTATATGGAGTTTTCCCACACCCATGTAGTTGATCATACTTCATTCCACTATTCACCTTTTATCAGTTAGTAGAGTTACCAAATTTAGTAGGTAACAAAAGATAAGTCTTGGACCTGTCATGACCACCTAATCTAGGATAGTATTTTATCTTACATACCTTACTTCTAGCAATGTAGTACTTGTTTAGATGTAATTACCAGCTGGTTTTCTAAGTATAACCGACTATAGATAGTATTATATATAGTTTCTCAATGTAACTCACTATGCATGCTTTGTAAGAGTCCTGTAAACACTGAGTTCAGAAATAATATATGCAAGAATCTTGAAAAACCATTTATTATGTTCATTAACTTAGAATATTATCATGAACTTAGTTTGAGATTATGCATCATCACACGAGTGAAACTTAGTGAGTTTGAGAGAAAATATTATGTTGAGATACAAACACCGATCCTGCAATTAGTATCAGAGCATCTAGGCTCTTGATTGTGAGATCTAACCATCCCAAATCACCCTTATTTTCTCATACTTACTAATTCTACTTAAATGGCCCTCAACCAAATATATTATGAGATTGAGATGGGATCCATGACTAAGTCTCCTATTATCACCCCTGATAATTTTAGACGCTGGTGTCAACGTCTTGAAGGATTTATCAAGTATCAAGATAGCCGGATATGGACATCTGTCACTCATGGCCCTTACAAGCCAAAAGTGGCATCATCAACTGGTGATGGTACTATGATTGAAACAAATTGAAGATTGCTCAGATGAAGACTTCAAGAAAGTAGACATCGATAGTAAAGCAATGACCGTATTGCTTACAACCAAAGAACTTTTTGATGCTTTGACATTGATGTACTCTGGTTCCTCATGTTGGACCAAAAGAACCAATGAGCCAAGATCAGGAAAACCTCTAAGTCCCACATGCCATTAGAACAACTGCTGAAGACTCCAATCAGCTGTTCTGACAAAGTCTGAAGAGTCAAAGTCTGAAGATCAAAGATTTGAAGTACAACAGCTGAAGACTCTAAAGTACTGAAGACAATTACTGAAGTCTGAAGTACTGAAACATACAAGTACTGAAGACTTCAAGTACTGAAGACAAGTGCTAAAGATCAAAAGCTGAAGAACTGAAGAACTGAAGATCATCTACTGATGCACAACGTCTGAAGACAAAGGCTGAAGACAACAGCTGATGACATCTACTGAAGTCATCAGCTGATACATCTGAAGCCTAAGTCTGAAGAACCAAGTGCTGAAAGATTCAGAGTTTGTCACAACAGCTGAAGAAGTCTTCTTCAGTTGTTGTGATGGTTTTTC
>BJCO01636500.1:0-15414 GCA_018326465.1 Flaveria floridana
TTGATGCGAGACTCCTACGCGACAATCTGCATTCGCGCGACAATTGAAGGAAGGCAGCTCATTCATGCGAAAATGATACATGCAGGTGACAATGAGCGAATAAATATCATTTTCGCATGTTAAAGTTCTGGATCGCATGTGGAATCCACGTATGATGTTGAATAAAGTTTTGGATGATAGTGGAATCCACTTGCAAGGAATATTAATGTCATGCAATGCGAAATCGTTAGTGGATTGCATGCGACAAAATTGTTTCTTTATATATATATGAAATGCAATTAGTGGAGCTGACAAAAGAAAGTGGAATATTCTTGGTCTTGGCATGAGACAATAATGCAGAAAGCAATTACATGGGAATTCCACGTGGAAATTGAAATCGCAAGCATGCAATGCGAAAAGTTAGAGATATGCATGCATGCGACAGTGGAGAATTTAATATATATTGCTTGTGAACTTGCGAATGAACGTGTGCCTCATTAATTCCAATTTCGACCGAGAGTGCAAATTTATATTTTCTATTTTTCGCTCATATTGAGCAGATCACATGTGTGTGATTTCCACCTTCGGGTGAGATCGATCTAGTATCGATTTTCATTGTAATCATTCGACAATATACGTTTGATATACAATGATTTGTGCTGAATGTTTTTGTTCTCTCGGTTGATACAATTCAAACCGTGCACCCGTCTTCGCATATTATCAAGTGCAACAATCAAACGAAGTGAGTTCGATCGGATTCTGGACTTTACACCAAACGTCTAAACAGTGCTCATCCATCTAAAATTTTACACTTAGTATATAAAGAACACTTCTCATTTTTCCATTCATTCACAACCCACAGCCTCAAACACTTATACGCAGTCGATTCATTTTCACCCATTTTACGCTAAATTGTCATTTGTTCCTGAAATATTCTTATTCTAAAGTGTATATTAGTGATTTGCGAGTGTAAGTTCACTGAATAAATCACTCATTTCAAGTTTTAGATTCAAATTAGGTCAGACGGTTCTAGTCTGTTCAGACGTTTGAACCATAAAACTTGAAAAGTTTTGAAAATAATGAATCAAACTGAATCAAAGAACTGAAATTGATCACATATTGTTGAAGTACACTGAATTTCGAACACTTTGACATATAAATCTGATGTTTTCCTGAACTTTGATTTCTTGGTGTTCATCTTCGTTCGAATGAAGAAGATGAACAGTTCAAAATTTAAAATATTTTTTAATAAAAAATTAATTAATTAATTTATAAGAACTTAATTGAAAAATAAATTTGATCAATGATAAGTGAATTAATATATTTTAAAACAATAATACAACAAAGTGTAATTAATATGATTTTGACAGAATTTTAATTAAATTCTAAAAAATGATTACTTACACTTGATGTTAAATAAAACCTAAGTGTTTTAAAACATAATAATTCATTTATATCAATTCAAAGTTTAACATAATCAAATCATTTCAAATTCATCAATATATCTAAATTTGTGTGTTTGTTTGTGTAGATGGCAGAACTTAAGTGTGAGCCAAAGCACAATGTGTCTGCTTTCTTAGATGAAGATAGTAGAGAGGCCACTGGATATGAGGAAATGATTAGATTCTTGCTAAGGACTAGATATGTATATGCAATGTGTGCAAGACCTCTGATTCATGCAAGACTAATCAAAAGAATCTGGAGAACAGTCAAAGTTAAAAGAGATGAGGCTAGGAATAAAGTGGTGAGAGCATTTATCACTAATGATAGAAGGCTTGAAGTGTCTGAGCAAGCCATAAGGATAGCTCTTAGACTTGGAGAGAATGACCCTGAAGATTTGTCAGAGTATACATTCAATGAATGTAGGGATGTATTCTTGCAGATGGGTCACCCTGATCATTTCCCCAAGAAGCAGTTCTATAGGGCCAGGGTGTATAACCACTGGAAATTACTCTACTATATCTTTCAGCAGTGCATGTCCAAGAGAAGTGCTGGTTGGGATTCATTCCCTATGGACCTTGCATCACCCATCATTGCCTTAGCCACAAACAGGAGATTCAATATAGCTAAATGGATCATGAATGGATTTATCTTTAACTTAGAGAGAGGAAGGAGACACACGTACTTAATGTATCCAAGGTTTCTTCAACTGCTGATTAATGAAGATAATCCTGATCTATATGTTGATGGTGTGGAAGGTGATAAACTGCAATTGGAGCATATGTCTGTAGTTGTTTATAAAAGACTTGCAGTTATCACAGGTGCCCCAAACATTCCTGTTTTTGACTACATAAGGAATGTAGCAATGGATAATGTGGATATCAACCAACAACACTTTCATTTAACTGAAGATGCACCAATAGATCGAAATGATCTAATTGAAGATGTTGTTGATGAGATGGTTGATGATAATGATGATGAAGATGGAGATAATGATGATGATGATGTTACTCAAAGCTCATCAGAAGAAGATGATGATAGTGATGATGATGATGGTGCTGATGGTGCTACTGAAGCTCATCAATCAGTTAGCAATGAGAGAATTGCTTCTGATCATGTTACTGAGACCCATGATCTGGGTGAAGGAACATCTGATGATGTTATTAATGAGGAAACTCTGAATGAAGCTCAAGAAGATGAAGCAGATGTTACTGTGCATGAAGAATTTACTCAAAATCAAACATTTGATTTTGATTTTATGGAAGCAATGCTGTCTGAGCCTGTTTTTCAAGGCACAGCTCATGAAGAACCTGTAGATATGTCAGTCATTATAGCACAAAACGTGTCTGTACAGACTGATGACATCTTGGATGTTGATGAGCTTGAAAAACTGAAAGATGAAAATCTTGCTCAAGATAGAATAATAGATGATTTGAAAGCTGATAATGAAAAATTAAAAGAGTCAAACATGTCTCTTGAAAAGGAAGTGAGTATGTTAAAAGAAGAAAATAAAAGTTAAAAGAAGAAAATCAAAGCAAGGATGGAAAGCTTGTGGTGTTTGCTAAAGATAAATACGATGTCATAAAGAACTTTGAAGTAATGATAAGAGACTATGATCTTCTTAAAGAGAAATATAAGAAATTATCTGAAGAGAATGAAAGGTTAAAAGATGAGCTGAGCAAGTCAAATGAGTCTCAAAAGCCTAACTCTCCAGATATTGTGGTTGTTTCTGAAATGATTACAATTGATGTTGAAAAGACTTCTGAGATGGAGAAAGGGAAGAGAAAACTAGATGATATAGAAGATACAGTTCTACCTGAATCTTCTACTAAAATGCAAAGGATTGAAAAAGTTATTAAGGAAGAGGTGCAAGGACAACAAGATCAACCTACCCAAGAGAAAATTGGTGCTTTAGAAGATATTGAAGAAGAATATAGTGATGACCGGTACGATGAAGTACTACATGATGAAGATATTGATGAAGCTCAATTTGAAACAACTTTCTCTCCACTTGAGCCACTTCAAGAACATGGCGAAATTCCTCAAGATTTTGAAGAGAGATATGATTATCTTGTGAGGATGAAATACAATCGTGTATTTTTGGATGGGCTGACAGTTTCTCAAATTAATGACGAATATAAGAAGTCTATAGCTGCTGAGTCAGTCGCCCCAATTGATCCAAATAAGATAGTTATGGAACATGGCGAGTGGAATTGAGCTCAGGTGAGAAGTGTATAGCTGTTGAGTCAGTCGCCCCAATCGATCCAAATGAGATAGTTATGGAACATGGCGAGTGGAATCGAGCTCAGGAGAGCATAAACATTGAGGAAGTGCCCAGATCCGAGCTGCACCATCCTGACCCAGTAGAAATGAGTATTCCAGCTTTAAGGTCTTGGTTGCAGGCTCGAAATTATCTGTGGAAGAGATTAAAAAGGCTTCAATCTGTCTCATTGAGGAATCTTGTCAAAACTTTCAGCAAATTGAGAAGCAATCGAACAAAATGATTATTCTAGATACTGACAATCCTCAATATCTGGATATTACAAAGAGGACAAGAATTCTAAAGCCCCAAGAGATCAAACAAATGGCACAAAAGACTAGTGCTCATGAGAGCAGAAGAGAGCTGATCAAGTTGTTCTCTGGTTCAGAAAAACAAGCTTATAAAGCTTCCACTGAACAGAAACAAATATTTGATAGTGCCAGATCTACGGGTGACTTGGTCAGAAATGTCTTACAAAAAGGACAATCAGTTGCTGAACTGTTGAATGCAATGATTGCTCCAGATTTCACAAACCAAGTCAAGATCAGTGCATGGAAGTATGATGAGGTTTTTGATGCATTTTTTATTAAAAGAGTAAATGCAGTATGTGATGTGTATCATTTTTACTCTAGCATCATTAAGCTTCCAGTGCAGGATTTGAAAGAGTTAAACAAACTACCTCTGATCAATCCGTCTGGATCCAAACGAGGTGATATGTTTGTTGAACTTTTGAGAAGAGGCATAGCAAGAACAAGTAATTTCCTTCAAACTAGATGTGATCAGGAAGATAAGGAATACTTTGCTATGTTAAAGAAGAATAAAAAGATAAGGGGGTTACAGACTGAAGAAGAGCATTTCATGGTTGAATTTTGTGACCAATACTTGGAAAAAGTTACAACCCCAGGCTTAAAAGTGATTGATGGCACCCAAAAGTCCAAACCAATTCTTCGATAGTTCTATAACACGGAGACATTTGAACTTAAGCTGGTCCGTAATCTCGAACACTGGGATGAGGACATGATTACACTTTTTGGTGCATTTGAGCTCAAATTGCTTCATCCAAATTATATTTCATTTCTCTTGGTACAAAAGTTTGAGAAGGTGTCTCCTGATATCGCTGAGCAAGACAAGAAATATTTTCTTTCCATTATCAACGTGATGAATGCAGCTATGGAAAGAATCTCTCTACGAAAAGCCCTTGCTTATGCCAACATAGTGAAGAAAGTCATAAAAGATATAGAGTTCATGTGCATTTCGAGAAAAGGTGTATTGGAGGTATACTCGAACGAAAGCTTAAAACCCATCGAGTTATACGCCAATATGGATATTACTGGACTATCAAAAGATACTTTGGAAAGGATGAGTCAAATGGAGATCAAAACAAATGATTCAAGACCTGAACAGGGAATTCTTGCCAGTAAATTCAAGTCAGCAATAGCTAATGCATTGAAGGAACAAGATTTATTCAAGAAGAAGCCGATGTTTAAAGTAAAAGAAGAACCAGAAGACTTCTTTAAAGATTGAAGATGCATGTGCATGAAAAGAGAAGATAAAAGACTGAAGACAGAAGATCAAGTGAAGATAAAGAAATGAAGACAATAGAAGAAAAAGACATCAAGACTGAAGATTTTGAAGACAAAAGACAATGTCAATCTTAGGGGGAGTATTGTTAGTACTTCTTTAAAGATTAACATTTTGTCTTTATGTGTCTTTGTTTATGTTAGTCATAGTATAGGGACTAGTCTTGTAATTAGTTAGTTCCTTTCTGTTTATTGATAGTATATATAGCTTAGACTTGTGTAGGTTAGAGAGATGTACGAATCTGCTACTTACACATTGTAATTGTCTTTGTTATTATCAATAAACTCTATGAATTTTGTTGATATTGTGCTTTGATTTGATTACTTTGGGTGTATTTCTTTGAATTGATTACCAATATCATCACAGATCTATACATTTGATCCTATCAATAATGTAAAAGTCGGGCTGTAAACTCGCCTTAATTGCACAGCAATAACACAATGTAAACAACAAGAGATTTGGTTCCCGAATAACCTAGAATTCATTTAGTAATCAAATAATATTAATTACTAAATATTACTATAAGAATGGTACGGTTTCGCATTCACGGTTCGATTATGGTATGGGCCACCGATATTTCCATTCACATGCAGGCACACTCAACACCAAAACACTCCAAATGCATTAAATTCGATTATCATATATCAAAGGATTGCTATTATTATTAAAAATACGTTTAATAACACGACCTATTCTTAGCATACATATATGCACTAAATATATATTTATACACGTGCACTCACACAAGCACTAGCACATCCCACACACACTTTAAACCTTAACCCACATTTCAATCCATTACCATGAATCCCAAACGCCTACAAAATCACATGATTACATACAATTATGCAGCACAACTATACATGCGCACAAAGTGGCAGAACCCATCTACATACATACAATCCATGCATAAAGAATCATGACTTTCATGCGACTCAAGACCCATGAACTTCAAACAACAACCCATGAATTGGTTTACCTACATACATATGCATACATCCATTATATATATATATTCCTAATAAGAATGAAAAGCACCTATACACTTTATGCATGCCCCACGGTTTTCAAGAACAATCACACCATCCTTCTATAATCATATTCAAGAAACACACCTACACAAATATCTATTTGCATGCACTTAGCCAAGAGCACAACTCTATGGTACATACATATATGCTTACAGCAGCAACAACACACACCAAGAACCTGAGCACCCAAAACCATAATAACCACACCACAGTTTACATGCATAAAACACACACACATTTTATGTAAACGCACATACATATATCTTCATTCTCACGCACATGCACAGATGCGTAATAACACGAACAACACACAACCACTACCTAAGTGCATATCATAATTAAATTAAACACCCTTACATGGGATGATACACACAAGGGTACATACGTGTGATAGGCGGAACACACACTGCCTAGGTGCATGTGTGTGTATATAAATACGCAGAAACATCCACTGTTGAGCAACCCATACATAAAACACTATCCATACACATGATACACGTTTATACATATATCAACCCATGCACAAAACACTATCCATACACATGATACACGTTTATACATATATCATAGCACTATACACGGTTAAACAACGCATATACACATCGCACATTCATACTATAGATATCAATCGAATAATCCGTACACTATAGCTACATAAATAACGACCAATCCAAGAAACTCAAACCGTAACCATGGTGAACGTGAGTCACGAACAGGGGGAAACCATTCCCGAACCAAACAACATTGAACAATGAAGGGAAGAATCATACCAAACGGGGTTGTTTTAGTTGTCGATCAAACTGTCGGAAACGATGTCGGTTGCAAAGAGACCCGCGGTTGCAAGCGAAGGGAACGTTGGACAGTGCACGATTGTTGCCGGACGCGATTGCCATAGGGGAGGTTGTCGTTGGTGCTAGTCGGTTTAGGGTTGCTAAGGGTGGAGTGGTGCCGGTTTCAATGAGGAGCCGATTGGGATTTTTGAATTAGATTTTATGGGATGGGAGGAGGGTTGGTTATTTAAGTTGTATTGTAGTTTCAAATTGCCACTTCAAGTCCCTCATGTTTGTACATCTTAAGATTTAGGATTTTAATTAGCTTTTTTTGTTAGTTTTAGGTTACATTAAGGTTAGGTAATAATAATTATAATTATTTTCCTTCAATAAACGAAATAAAATAATTAAAATAGCGGAGAAAAGTTAGGTAACGAACATGATGTTAACCTGAAAATGCAGTGTGTCACGTCATCCTCTTATTGAACGAATTTTCGTCCTGAAAATTGAAATATCAGGTTCACAAAGAACACCAAGTTTAACAACGACAACGGAGGAGTGTTTATAAGTTTACACGTAGTAAGGTTTCTGAAAATTCTTAAATAACCCAAAACAAAGAAATATAAGGTTTCGTCCTGAAAATTGAAATTCCAAAGCCAAAGACCAAATCTTTCGAAGCCAAAGATGAAGTCTTCAGTAGCTTCAGAAGACGAAATCTTCTGAAGCCAAATGAAGTGAAGACTGATTTCTTCCAAAGACTTAGAAGAACATGCTTTTCTCTAATAAACTTTTACATAAATCTGACCAACTTTCCGCTGCAACTCTGAAGACTCACCAACTTGCAAGAGTTGGTGAAAAGGTCCATGCTTCTGTAAACTGTACATTGAGGTCTTGGGTCTATAACTTTCTACTTTATGTACTTTTATCCTTTTTGTAATATATTAGGATGTGAGCTATGGCATGTCATAGTCACTAGTCAAAAGGCAATCTACCTTTTGACTCTACATTGATTTTATTGTCTTTCAGTGTTCCAACTGGCTTTCCAAGTATGGCCGGTTGTAGGATGTAGTATAAAGCATCTCAGGGTCTTGTATTGTAACTAATGACTTATACATTGTAACTTTTGTAAGAGAAGTTAAGATTAATATACAACATTCGTGAAAACCTTATATATATTGTTCTTGAGTTTTGTCTCATACTTACTTGTGTTCTTTGCATCTTGTTCCCAAACCCGGTTCCGTATTTGAACTGTTAAGTGATCTAACACTCTCCTCTTTATGAGACTGATTGTATTGACCATCCCTTGACCGGTCCTGTAATTGGTATTAGTGCATTCGAGGCTCTTGATTGTAAGATCTCACCATCTTAAATCTCCTCAGTTCTCACAAAACACTTAACATCTCAAATGGCAGCATCCAAGGCTGATATGGAAACCGGTACCATGGTAAAGTCCCCACTGATCACTCCTGATGATTTTGATACTAGGTGCCTAAGAATGGAAGGCTTCATCAAGTCATAAAACAGTAGGATGTGGTAATCTGTTATTAAAGGAATTTACATTCCATGCACCTCTTCAGTTGTTGCTGGAGGTGGCATGATTCCTAATGAAATGGCTGACAATTCTGAAGAAGATAGAAAGAGAATAGATATAGATCAGAAAGCCATGACTGCCCTTCAAACTGCTCTTTCAAATGCCATCTACAGAGGCTTCAAGAAGTGCAAAACTGCTAAGAAGCTCTGGGATGTACTGAAGCTGATATATGAAGGTTTTTTTGATACCAAAGAAAACAAGAAGGATCTTCTGAAGCAGCAGTTTGAAAATTTCACCTATAAATCAGGTGAAACAATGACTTAACAATACTTTAGGTATGTTGAGATTGTGGATACTCTGGTGGTTATTGGAGTAAAACTTAAAAACAGAGATATTATGAGAAAGTTCATGTCCTCTTTTCCCAGACAATGGACACACTATTGTGTGGTCATTAAGAGGATTGAAAATCTCAAGACCCTCACTTTTACTGAGTTGTATGGCATACTAAATGGTTACTAGATGGAGATGAACATGCAAAATTCATCTGGCAACTGTAGCAATCAACAGAGTTCTACCCTTCATGTGGTTGAAAGGGATTGTAAAGAACCATAGCAACATTTCATCTCTAACCCTGACATCTCACCGAAGGGCGCTTTTATCACCTTCCCTAAGACACCTAGGGAGAGCTACATCCAAGAAAGCCCATTCCAAGAGACAAGATCATCACATGCCTTTATGTCTCATGATGAAAGCACATGCAACTTTCTCTTCACCCTTGAATAGTTGGACTGTATCCATCCTGATGACTTGGAGTATATGGAGATAGTTCAGCAGATGACTCTTCTCACTAGCAGAGCCAAGAAGTTCTACAAGAGGACAGAGAGAAAGTTTCCTAGCAATGTATCAAGTGGAAAGTTTGGATTGGATAAAAGCAAGATGAAGTGTTACAACTGTAACCAAATGGGTCAATTTGCTAGGGAGTACAAGGCACCCAAGACAAATGGTGGCCAAGCACAACCCAAGCCAAACTACACTAAGGGAGCTCCACACACTGAGAAGCCAAAGCAGCAAGTTGTAGTTGCTGTTGAAGAAGGTGGGCTTTGAGTGGAGCTTCCAGGTAGAAGATGTATCTCCAAACCAAGCATTAATGGCAGATCTAGACGAGGCCAAGGTATTAGACAGAATGCATTACTAAAGTAAATAGATACAGGTCCTATACCTTCCAGATTAGATCTGGTCTTGAGTCCCTGAACATCTTAAAATCATATTTTAAAAGAGCTGAAAATGAGTATAAGTTAAAAATAAAAGACTTAAATAAAACCATTTCTACTCTTAAACATGAGCGTACCAACTACAGCACTCAAATCAAAGATCTCATCACTAAGTTAACTGAACACCAGGCTAAACTAGTGATCAACAAAGCCAAGGCAGAGAAGCATGTTCTTGAAGAAGAGCCCTTCAAGAACATCATATCCTCATCCCTGCATTCCAAAGTGTGTTATTAGAACAGATAGGGACTAGGATATAGTGAGATAGCTCCTCTACACACTCTATTATCTGTAAGATCTTCAAGGTGTGGAACTGGTCAAGATAAGTTGCCATCTATAGATCCTAGTGATAAAGAGGATGAAGAGGAGGTAATGAAGGATGGATACGGGAAGAGTGAAGAGGAACATCCTAACAAAGGTCACTACTCTCCTGAGGAGTGGAAGAAGTCAGGGATGACTAAGTCCCAGAGAAAGAACTTAATCCGAGTAGCAAAGAGGAGATCAAAGAAAGCTCAGGTGATCAAGGCCACTTTCAACTCCAAGTAGAAATAGGTTTTTATCTCTGCAGGTTTTGAAGTGGTAGAGACTGTGAACACAACTTTGAACTCTAGTACCAGGAGTTCAAGTACATGTACAACTCATCCCTGTGAAGAAATGAAAACTGATCAGCTATGTAACACTGCTGCACAGCATGAACCATCCACCTCCAAAGGCAAGCTTCACCCTAGGAAGCATGCCATAACATCTGCAAAGATGGGGATGGAGATGGAAAGCGATCAAACTCAGTCTTTCAGTCACCAGAAGACTCTAAGAAAGAAGCAAATGGATTGCGTTATGTGTGGCAGTACTTCTCATCTTGCTAAGGGTTGCTACTACAATCCCAAGAGTATTGTCAACATAACAAGGAAGAAGACTTCTGAGAAGAACAAGAAGAAGAAAGCTTCGAAAGAAATCTGTGTTTCTTTTGGAAGCTCCAAAATGAAAATGAAGACAAGTGAAAAATTGCCTTCGGAAGAAATTTTGGTCTTGAAAGAAAGGAATGCTTCCGAAGCACTAAAGCTTGCTGCAGTGAAAGCAAGATCTTCCGAAGGGTCAGTCTCCAAAGCTTCCAAAGTTGTTAAAACTTCCAAAGCATTGAAGGTCAAGTCTAATCTTCAAATGATAGTGTGGAACATAAAGGAAGATCATGTGACTAAAAAATCTTCACTCACAACAGCAAGTGATCCCCATAGTCTCAGTATAAGATCAATTACTGTTGCATTGTCTTTAGTTCATTTTGAAGAGCCCAAGACCAATGAACCTTGGGTTTCCAAAAGTAACTAATTCTCTTTTTATTGTGCAAGAATAGCTGAATACCAAAAGAAATGTATGGATCATTGATACTGGTTGTTCCAGGCATATGACAGGCAATGGTTCTTTGCTTCAGAACTTTAAGAAAATTGATGGAGGGCCAGTTGCTTTTGGAGGAGATGCTAGTGGTTACATTACAGGAAGGGGCAGGGTCATAAATAGTAAGCTCAGCATTGAGAGGGTAAACTATGTTAAGGAGCTTGGGTACAATTTATAGAGTGTATCCTAATTTTATGACCAGAGACATAACATGCTCTTTAGTGAGCACGAGCGCATTGTTCTCAAACCCGAGGCGGTCATTCCTCAAGAGCATATTTTGCTTAGAGCACCACCCAAGAAAGAGAACATGTATAAGATGGATTTGCAGGAAACATCCCCTTCAGGAGAAGTTTCTTGTTTTCTGTCTAAGTCCAATAGTGATGAGTCTTTCCTTTGGCATAAAAGATTGTGCCATATAAACTTTAAGAACATGAACAAGTTAATTAAGAATGATTTGGTAACTGGAATGCCAAAGAAAGAGTTTACAAGTGATGATCACTATGTTTCTTATCTGAAAGGGAAACAACACTTGGTGTCTCACAAGCCAAAGGAAAAGAACTCAATCACTATTCCCTGACACCTATTTCATATAGATCTCTTTGGCCCCACCAGTGTAATGAGTCTAGAAAGGACCTCATACTATTTGGTGATCACAGATGATTTCACAAGATTCACTTGGGTTTTCTTCAATAGAACTAAGGATGAAACTCCTGAGATATTGAAGAACTTCATTCTAAAAGTTGAGAATCAAAGTGATCATAAGGTCAAGACCATAAGATGTGATCAAGTAGCTGAACTCAAGAACTAAATCCTTGACATATTTTATGATGAAAAAGTTATTACAAGACAATACAGTGCTCCCAGTACTCCTCAGCAAAATGGTGTTGCTGAAAGGAGAAACATGACTCAAATTGAGGCTGCAAGAACCATGTTGTCAGACTCTAAACTGTCCATCACTTTCTGGGCAGAGGTTGTCAACACTGCTTGCTATGTGCAGAGCATAGTTTTAGTAGTTAAGAGTCATGGTAAGAATTCATATGAACTGTGGTACAAAAGAAGACCTTTCATTGGTTTTCTTTGGTCATTTGGATGTCCCTATATAATCTTGAATACCAAAGATCAAGTAGCCAAGTTTCCTGAGAAATCAGATAATGGATACTTCATTGGATACTCTTTCGAAGCTAAGGCTTATAGAGTATACAATATCAGAACTAGAGTAGTTCAAGAATCAGCCAATGTGATCTTCATTGAGCACACACCCTGTGTGAAAGGGTCTAGTCCTGATTGGCTATTTGATCTTGATTTAGTTATAAACTATTTTAACAAATCTTGTGAAGATGTTTCAGGATCTACATGTAATACTTCAACAGAAGATCCTGATCTAAGATTTGAGCTGAGAAGACCAAGCAAGATTACTACTTCAGCTCTAGTTGTAACTAACCATGCAGGTGAAGTTCCTATCAGCAACACTGATAAATCAAGCTGATATATCTGAAGTGCTTGAAATTTCAAGCTCAGAGGCATAGAACACAATAGAAGGAACTTTAAATGTAGGAGAAAATAGCAGTGGTGATAGTGATCAAGAATTTCTTGATGCTGACAACCACTCCATTGAGGACAACATCAATGATGTCACACACTCATTGGATCAAGCTTCTCCTGATAAGTAAGCTAATATGGTGGGAGACACTTCATTTCTAGATCTAAACTTCTCAAACTTAGATCTGTCTAAACAACTTGCTATGATCCCTCAACTTAGGATCCACAAGTCACACCCAACCATAAATATCATTGGAGATGTCGACAAGGGGGTGAGAACAAGATGACAAACCCATGACAAAAATGTTTGTCAATACTCTTGTTTCTTGTCATAGATAGAGCCAAAGAAAGTGGATGAGGCTTTGAAGGATGAAAGTTGGATTGAAGTAATGCAACAGGAGTTGTTTCAATTCAAAAGGCAAAAGGTTTGGAGTCTATGTCCTCTTCCATAAGGGAAGACTATCATAGGTACCAAATGGGTGTTTAGGAATAAAAAGGATAATAGAGGACTTGTCATCAAGAACAAGGCAAGACTGGTTGTTCAAGGATACACACAAGAAGAAGGAATTGACTACACTGATGTTTTTTCTCCAGTAGCAAGACTTGAAGTTGTTAGGATATTCCTGGTGTTTGCTGCATCCAAGG
The DNA here is from genome assembly GCA_018326465.1 of Flaveria floridana. Classification (NCBI taxonomy): domain Eukaryota; kingdom Viridiplantae; phylum Streptophyta; class Magnoliopsida; order Asterales; family Asteraceae; genus Flaveria; species Flaveria floridana. The sequence continues at coordinate 13,434 of BJCO01636500.1, forward strand.
ACTTCAAGGTCTACCAACTCGATGTCAAGTTTGCATTTTTATATGGGGTGATTAATGAAGAAGTATATGTCAAACATCTACCTAGCTTTGCAGACCCAGATCATTCTGATTATGTCTGCAAGCTTCATAGAGCTCTTTATGGGTTGTATCAAGATCCAAGAAAGTGGTATGAGACATTATCTTAGTATCTCTGTAAGCACGGCTATAAGAGGGGTACTATAGATGGAACTCTCTTCATCAAAGGAACAGGGAATGACTTAATGCTGGTTCAAGTATACGTTGATGACACTATTTTTGGTTCAACTAATCCAAAGCTCTACAAAGACTTAAAGAAGCTGATGAAGAATAGCGCTATGGGAGAACTCAATTTCTTTCTAGAAATTGAAGTGAAGCTGGTTGAAAATGACATCTTCATAAATCAGTTAAAGTATGTGCAGGACATTCTTATAAGATTCATCATGACTGAATGTAAGATAGCAAAGATACCCATAGCTAGAAACCACTCCCTTAGACCTGATATTGAGGGGAGTGTGTAGATGAACATCTTTACAGAGCTATTATTAGGTCTCTCATGTACCTTACAGCCAGCAGGCTTGATATCATGTTTGCTACATGCATATGTGCAAGATATCAAGCTAACCCCAAGATGTCACACCTAGCGTTGTCAAAAGGGTTCTTAGATATCTCAAAGGTGCTCCTAAGCTTGGCCTTTGGTATCTAAATAATTCTGACCTTAATCTGTATGCATATATAGATAGTGACTATGGTGGCTGCAACATGACTACAAAGTCCACATCTGGGGGATGTCAATTCCTTGGTGGATAGATAGTCTCATGGCAATGCAAGAAACAATCTTGTGTATCTGCATCAACTGCTGAGGTTAAATACATTGTTGTTGCAAGCTACTGCACTCAAGTACCTTGGATTCAGAATCAGATGCTGGACTATGGATACAACTTTAAAAAGACTCCCATCCACATAGACAACAACAGTGCCATCTCTATCATAGAGAATCTGTGCAGCACTCAAGGACAAAGCACATCAACATAAAGTATCATCTAATTAGAGATAATCATGAAAAGGGGTTAATAAAACTAACCAAGGTTAATACAAATGAATAATATGTTGATTTATTCACAAAAGCTTTTGATGAACAGAGATTTAAATATCTTGTATCAGCTATTGGGATGATCAATCTTTAATAGATTTTCTTAAAACTTGATCTATATTTTTTCTAAAAGGAATTGTGTGTCCTAAGTTGTCTAAATTATCACCTACATAAGCCAAGTTTATCTTGGAAGAAAAATCTTTTTAAAACGATATTCCTTAGCGTTTTGAAAATTACAAGTGTTTTTCTTTTCAAAGAAATTAACATTGCCTTCGGAAGAATTTTAAGTCTTCAAATCACATAATTCCTTAAAAGAAACTTAACTTCGAAAGAAATGCTTAAATTTCTTCCAAAGCCAAAATATGCTTCTAAGTACTTATATAAATTTGAAGGAGAAATTTCTTCCGAAAGTAATTATGCTTCGGAAGTTTTATTCTCTTTATGAATAAAACTTTCAACTTTTAATATTTTCTGAAACCAAATAGTCTTTGGAAGATAAAATACTCTAAGAAATTTTTCTTCCGAAGCCAATTTACATTAAGCTAAGAAATACAATGTTGTTAGGACCGGATCGGACCGGTCGGACCGCGATTCGGCCCCATGTCCGGTCCGGTCGATAGTGGATCGTTTTTGGAGCTTTGAACCGGCCGGTTCGAACCGAGTCGGCGGTTGGACCGGCGAACCGGGCCGGTTCCGACCGGTTTTTGAATTTTTTTTTTTTTTTTTTTTGATTTTACTGGGTAAAAACGGGGTGTTAAACCATAAATTAGTACTTCGGATATACAAATATAGTTAAGTTTTACATATAACTATAAAATATATGTATAAATCATATATAAATTACTTATATTTAATTACATATATAAATATAAT
>BJCO01636501.1:0-15433 GCA_018326465.1 Flaveria floridana
AAAGTTAGGAGGTATTCATAACAAACACAATGGTTTTCACAAACACATGTATAAGGATGCATACTTGTTCAACTTTACTAGATATCAACCATTCATTCACTATTCCTAGTCAAATGCCATAAACTACATATTAGGTTATGAAATTCATGAATAAATGTTCCAACACACATGGTTTTCCAACATAATGTGGTTGCAACACCCACAAGATTCAATATTTCATCAAGTTAAACAAGAACACATCACCATTAAAGGACATTCATAGCTTTGTAATGAGCATTGACATAAACATCACCAAGGGTTTCATACAACATGTCAAAGTATGCTAAGCTTCATCTAATCTAAGTGATTAAGAGTATTTAGCACATGGGGCTTACAAAAGCCATAACCAAACTCATAGAAATAGAAGAAAACATGTTAGATTTAGAGATTTTCAAACCAAAGATGAGTGAGGATGGGTTATGTGAAGTTGAATCTTTCTTTGAAATGTTTGATCTTCAACCTCTCTTCAACTCTTGAGAAATTTCCTTCCAAGCTCTCCCCAAGATGAAGAAAAACTAGGGTTTTATCTTCCAAAAACGTCTCCCTTTTAATGGAGAAGAAGAAGGGCTTAAAAAGGGGGCCTGCTGCGTGTCATTGCCATGACCCAGTTTGTCATGGCCATAATGCGCATAAAAAGGGGGCCTGCAGCTTGTTATGGTCTTGACAGCTCCTATCATGGCCATGACAGCCTCTAAACTTTCAAACTCTTCATGAATTCCTTGGCTTTTTCTTTTGAAATCATCAAACAACCATTCGAAGCTATAAAAATTAAATTAATCACAATTAAGTATCGCTAAAGATTAATTTGAAACAAAAATCACTTAAAATGGGAAAAGATATGTATTATTAACATGTATAATTATTCACATATCACCACCGTAGGCTACGCCAGCATCAGCCAAAAATCAACAGAAATCCCCCCAGCGTAGGCTACACTGGCTGGCGTAGCCTAAGCCAGGGCCTCCGTAGAACACCTATAAAACCGCGTTTTTATTAGGTTTCACCCACCACTTACCCCCTATTCGACCTAGGACAATCTTAGACGAATTTTAGGAGTTCCTAGACCTGAAATTCACCATTCTACATCATTCCAACACCATTCAATCATCCGATATGCAAATCAACAACGGTTTTGAAGATCATTCAAGAACAATGAGCGGCTAGTCTTCTCGTGATCTATTTCGGGTAATAGGTTTTGTGTGATTAGGTTTTCATTTGTGTTTGGCTTGTGTTGGGATTGAACTTTAGAACCCGTTAAGTTCTTTGATAAGTTTAACTCGTGTTTGATTATTTAAATAATTGTTTTGGTTAATCATTATTTGAATATTATATGATATTGCGCGAATCATATGGTTGTAGAGTTTTGGTTGTCAATTGAATTGGTATTGTGTATTAAGACCCATTAAGTCTTGATTATCAATATCACTTAATCATTACACACATAGAATCTCCATTAAGGATTTTCCACCAAGTTGGACTAAACAATTACTGAAAACCAAACCTTAATCCCGAAGTGGATTACCCTTTCTCATATTTGTCTTCTTAATCAAGTTCACTCATTTATAATTTGTTTTCTTAGTTAATTTCTTAATCATTCTAAAAATCCAATTTTTACAGCCAAGAGGCAATAGTTTAAGTAATTTGATAATTTGGTAACCGTTTCTTACAAATCCATTTGCAACACACCGACCACTAATTCCACGAGGTTCGACAACCCTACTTACCCTAACTAGTTTAAGGTGAATAGGAACACACATTTAACTAGTTTAATATCATTAAGTAGTTATCTATGCCCCTTCCTATGTGTGTTAAGTTTACATTATTTGTTTTTTTATTTTTATTACACATGTATAGATTTTATATTTTACATGTTGGTATCTTGATGTGTGTTTTGTTATCTTATAAGTATATAAATTATTATTCAAAATATATGTTTTATTATAAGTTTATTCTAGTGCTAAAACAACAAGGTTTTAGTAGTTACTAGTTTTGGTCCCTAGACTTTTTTAAATTGATGCTTTTCACGCTAAATTTTGGATTTTTATACATAGTTTAGTTATAATGACACTTAGAGTTTTTAAGTAAGCTAGGTTACTAAAATAAATACCTTATCATGTTATCTAAATTTCCTTAATGGTTCTTAAGGCTTATTTTTAGAATTCGTGGTTTTGTGTTGTTTAAAACGCGATTTATTACTTAGTAAATTATAGGTGTCTTGAAAAGTGTTTATATTTTGTTTATATCTTATTTTAGGTATAATTTAATCTTTGAAATACTAATATTATGATTATAGGATTGTTGTATTTTTTTGTATTTTAAGTGCGTATTAGATCCCAATTTAGACACGCTACGTAAACTATATTTAAATAATTTATTTTAATGAACTTAAACTCCTTATAATTTACTTTATTTTTTTATATTTAGCTACTTTTCAATAAAGATAATTCTTATATAAAATAGAAGAAACCTCTACAAATGTTGAATTTTGGTTTTTGTCTTATTTTAGTGACAATAAAGTCATTTCCTAAGAAAATTTCAGATTCTAAGTCGTTATTGTCGGTTTTATGTTTTTAACGTTTGCGGTTAAGTTTTTAATGTGTTTTTGGGTTTGGGCAGCAAAATCTATCTCTTTTTCTTTTTGAACAACAGAAGACTCCGAACCTGACGATCTATAGGGACTAGTTATCCTGGACCTAGCCGTCAGTCATAAGTCATACCCCCAGATGCGCGGGAACCAGATTGAATCCGTAAACCCTCACCTCCCATCAGGATCGAACCCGTGATAAAACCCCGAGCTAAACCCTCACCTGGATGCCGTAGAAGATAAATGGGGAGGGTGAGATTTGAACCTGAATCACTTAGTATACCAGGTCAACCCTTTAACCACTCCACTACTTACATCATTAGCAACATAATCTATCTCTTATACAAGGTTTATTAGACTACTCTGATATACCTTGGCACATTATTAGATTCTAAAGCTTTTAATATTTTAGAAAGGGACAGGTCAACCCTTTAATCACTCCACCATTTATATCATTAGCAGCAGAATCTATCTCTTATGCAAGGTTTATTAGACTACTCTAATATACCTTGGTACATTATTAAATTCTAGAGCTTTTAATATTTTAGAAATGGAGCTTGTTTATAATAATTTTAATATTTTTAGCATATTTAATATTTGTATTTTTGTTTAATATGTAAATCAACTTTATAAATTATGAAACTTTAATTTTATGTACTTTCATCCTTAATTTTATAAAAATTATTAATCATAATATTTTTATAAAATTTATAATTATTATACTTTTATAAACTATTTTAAAGTTTTTAGAATCCTCTAAACAAAGATCTTTAATTTTACAACTTTAATACCTTTTTTATAAAAATTAATCTTATAAACATCCCACTATTTTTATAAAATTTGAAAGACAAAACTCTCTATCATTTGACTTATTTATAACCCACCCATAACCCCCAAATCTTAATCGTGTTCATTAAACTTACTCATTCATATCTCCCATTTTTCTCACCTCTAAATACTAGCATTTGCCTCATCATTTTTCTAGCTCCAACTCTTCTTTTAAACTTACAAGAGAGTTATTCTTCTTCACCCTCTATATAATTTTGATAAACTTTCAATCCCAACCCTCCATTAAAGTCTGTAAAAGTTTCAAAATCCTTTTATCGTTCTTCAGGTAGCAACCGTACTCTTAATTTTAGTGTTCTTATTATTCTTTCGATTTCTAAATAATCATAAGCAACTTTATAATCAAACTTCTTATGTTTTCTTTAATTTTAACATCTTTTTATTATATATATTCTCAATAAAATTTATATTACGCATTTATTATTTCTAAAACCCTAAAAGATGCACGTAAGTGCTACCGTTGATTTTGGATAGAATCTGTTACAACTTCAAATGAACAAAATTTGGTAATAATAAATCTAAAATCAACAGAATCAGATTTCATAAACAATTTCATCGAATTATCTTTCCAACCATAGTTTACACGACTTCTAATTCTATCTCTCGACTTCACAATAGCCTCTAGAAAGTAAGTGCGCATATTTGTTCCTTCTGCTTTGCATTGCTGTTTTGATCAGCTTATGATCCGAATTTGAAAAACATTTCTAAATGAAAGTTGTTCGTAACATAATAATAGACTAAAAAGTTTCAAAGTTTTTAATTAAGCTTATATATTTAATTATCATATAAAACAGTAACAATGAATCTGTTCAAATCTGTTTTTATATTGCAATAATATTTTTTTTCTTTGCTTTTGATCCTTTTATTTCTATAGTCAATTCTCATAACTATAACCTTAAATATAAGTTTTAATACATATAATCATACATATAATCATACTGATTTAGGGCTTCATCATTTCTATTAATTAAGTGAAAAGTTTAACTCATACTTCATCATTTTTATTAAAAGTTTTTTTCAATTAAAATAAACAATCATAAGCCCAAAGTCGAGCCACCGCTATAACGCAAAGATCTGAAAGAGGAACATTTTACACAAGGGGCAAAGACAAATCGGCGGGAAAATCGTCATTTACTCTGGTTCTGATAGACCAACTGCTGTATTTCGCTTCAGATTTTTCAATCACCACATAAATGGGGATAAAGGTAGTTGCTTGCACAATTTAAAGATCATTTCTTGTTTCTACCCTTTTAATTTGGAGTTTTTCTTGAAATTGTTCTTGAATACATGATTAGGGTTTAACGAAGCTCTTAGCGGATAATGCCCCAAAGGCGATGAAAGAGCAGAAATTTGAAAGTTATTTTGGTCGGAAGGTTGCCATTGATGCTAGCATGAGCATCTATCAGTTTCTGGTACCTAAATACTTATGCCCATGTTTGCATTTGAACATGTATGACTTGCATATAACTGTATCATGTTTGGTAACGAATTGAAATGCTGTAGATTGTTGTCGGACGAGTTGGGACAGAGATGCTGACCAATGAGGCTGGTGAAGTGACTAGGTTAGATAGCCATGATGTTTAACTTTCTATCATATCATTTGGACAAAACATCATAAACAAACAAACTTATCCAGCAATATCCTGCTCATAAAAGTGGGGTTCGGGAAGGATGAGATGAGTACAAACGTTACTTCCAGAGACTGCTTCTAATAAGATGCTGGACATTTTTTAGTATAGAAATACAAGTAACATAAAGTATATAAATTGTCTTCTGTTCATACTCGATGATTCATAAATTGCCTGTGGATAGGTTATTATCTATGTGATATCCATTTAGGATCTCCTTTAGCTCAAATTTCTTTTAGTTGAACAGATTGTAGAGTTAAGGTGAAGATTTAATAATATGGATTATGTCTGTGGAGGCAACGTGTGTATTAAGTTGTTCTTAAGGCCGCCCGTGTATTGAAACTACTTTAAAGACCACCCAAGTATGTATCGAGTTTACTTTATACCAAAAACAGCTTAGCACATGCTAGAATATAGTAAAATGGCAAAAACAAACTATTGTCTTTTTGTTGAACCGATGCTTGTTGACAGCTCAATATAATTGTGTTACTGTCTATCCATAGTTCTTAAGGGCATTTTCATCATTATGCATTTGTTTCAAGACAGTGAGAATAGTTATTAGATGGAACTCTTATGTATTTTTGGGAGTTAACTATTGATAATTTGTGCTTAGTTTTGCAACTTGAGTTGTATTTATTCACTGGAAAATCAGATTAATGTTGGGCTAGCTCCATTGTCAAATTGGTTTACATAAATAGAACGTACATTTGTTAAAGATTTGGGCATGGGGATTTAACTTCACAATTGGTTGTCCATATGGCAGTCATTTGCAAGGGATGTTCAATCGGACAATTAGGCTTCTGGAGTCTGGATTGAAGCCAGTGTAATTTCAGTTTTCCCTCTTAATTTGATTATACATAAAATGACCATTCTAGCATTTTCGTAAGTGTTTTCTTCCCCTGTTTACAGCTATGTTTTTGATGGGGCGCCTCCTGATTTGAAAAAACAAGAGCTTGCAAAACGGTAATGTAATTTTGTTCCATGCCCAGTTGATATTTTGAAAATAATGTCAATAGTTTTGGTGTAAGGTTTAAATGGCTTTAGAGTTATGATACAGTTACTCAAGAAGAGAAGATGCAACAGCCGGTTTAGATGAAGCCATACAGGTAATTTTGTTGTTTACATCCTAACAACGCATATATTGACCATTTGACCGTTGCTATCATTTTGATTTTCTCAATTTCTATGCTCTTCATTCAATCCTTTTTGACATATTCGTTTTGCTGTTAATCTGTTATTTTAGTCTGGCAATAAGGAAGAGATCGAGAAATTTAGTAAACGTACCGTGAAGGTAAGTAATAAGTTATGAACAAGGCTCAACAAAATGAAAAGTTAAATAGATTTATTATTTAATTATTTAATTCCAGGTAACTAAACAACATAATGAGGATTGCAAAAAACTTCTTAGGCTTATGGGAGTGCCTGTCATTGAGGTAACATTATCAAATAGAAAAAAATTATGTTATGCGAGTATAACAGCAAATGTAAACTCGTATCATAACTCATTATTCGTAATCTCTTAAATTTGTGTTTACGTAGGCTCCATCTGAAGCAGAGGCACAGTGTGCTGCCCTTTGCAAAGCTGATAAGGCATGTATTTTCATCTTATGCAGTTATGCTAATGAACAATTCTCTTTGTTTTACCATAACATCCATTGGTAATATGTATTATTTGAGTGTACCAGAAGTCATAGGTCCACAAATTAACTTTTTTGTTTATCTTATACATAACTTACAATCTGTCTCAGGTTTATGCTGTTGCATCTGAAGATATGGACTCCCTTACTTTCGGAGCACCCCGATTTCTTCGCCATTTAATGGACCCAAGCTCAAGGAAGATCCCTGTGATGGAATTTGATATTTCCAAGGTGCTGAATTTAACAAAGTAAATGACAATTATGGTTTTTGACTGTGGTTCTAACGTTGAACTGCTGGTATTCTCAGGTTTTGGATGAACTCAACCTTACAATGGATCAATTTATTGATCTTTGCATTCTATGTGGGTGTGATTATTGTGACAGCATTAAAGGTAATACTCTATTAATAATTCTTCGATGTGTTATGCTTCTCAATTTTGACTTTCATGTTACCGATTGAAGAGAAAAGATGTAGAATTGCTTGTTTTATGCTTTTATCTGTTGCATTTAAAGCATCCTCTTAGTACAAGCCTTGGCCCTTAAGGTCATGTTTTTCTGCACACCCTACATACACTGCTACTTCAAATTAAGTTCATTCGGTTTGTAATTTTGCAGTGATATTTTCTTTTTGTTTTTTTTAACCATAGGTATTGGTGGTCAGACAGCTTTGAAGCTCATACGTCAACATGGCTCAATAGAGAGTATTCTCGAGAATATAAACCGCGAAAGGTTCATTATTTTTCTAGTTGGTCTTTCAAAAAGTTGTCTTGTTCCTAGCAAAGAATCCCAGAAGTAATACCTTTAGTTATAGTTTATTACATTAGTATTTTTTTTTTCATTTTTTTAGTTTAATCTGATATCTTACAAATAAACCACTTGTTGGCAAAATCGTTCATTCTTGATGTCAAACAATATTTATGTATGTATGCAGATACCAAATACCTGAAGATTGGCCATATCAGGAGGCTCGACGCCTTTTCAAAGAACCTTTGGTCTGTATTGATGATGAGCAGCTTCAAATCAAATGGACTGCCCCAGACGAAGAAGTGCGTCTATTAGTAAAGAAGATTCAGAATTCATATTAAAAGGTCATTTTATTAGTTAATCTGACCAAAGTTGCTTGCTTATTTCTCGCTTTCAGGGCTTGTTAAACTTCTTGGTTACCGAAAATGGGTTCAACAGTGACAGAGTCACAAAGGCAAATTCACCGAATTATTTAACCTTTTTTTTCTCTCTTTATCCTTTCATTTTCTTTCTTGATTATTTCTCTTCATGTCAAAATATGTAACCAATTATTGATTCAAATATCAGGCAGTAGAGAAAATAAAAGCTTCCAAGAACAAGGCTACACAAAATCGGTAATTAAGTCAAGTGAATCATTTATTTAGTGACTTCTAGTCATCATTTCTGATGCATTCCCTCCCTCTCATCTAGATTAGAATCATTCTTTAAACCAGTCGCTAGTACATCTGCTCCCATTAAAAGGAAGGTAAGTTTTCATTTGACATTAGCTCAATCTTATCTTCTGCTGTATATTTGTAAATTTCTTTCAAGTGGTTGTGTGTTTTTAAATTTTAACCGAGTTCAGGCAAAAGTAGTTTTCCATGGTGGTAGTTTTTTTTAAGTTAATCATGCCATTGATTTTCATATAATGTGTCTTCTTGAGTACCATCTAAAACAAGTGCTAACTTTTTGTTTTCCAGTTCGAAGTGTGCAGAACCCTTGTCGAGTCTTTTCCATGTAACTTTGGATCTGAATGTGTAAAATAGTTTCGTACAATGCGATTAAGTAGATATAAATATGTACCTTTTCATAATTAATATTCAAATTGTTCTAGATTAACATATGCATACATTTATGCATATGGAGTCCTGTGTCCATATAGCATATATCACTTTTCGTGTGCACATTATATGGCAGGAATCGAATGAGAAGCCTGCAAGGGGACCCACCAACAAAAAAGCAAAGACCGGAGCTGCTGGAAAAAAGAAATAGAGTCGTGGGTCCCAACTGTATATACGTTCGATCTGGACTATAATCTTCAAGAAAACCATTTGAACTGGTTTATGGAAACTTGTTGTAAATGTAGGTGTTTTGTTTGGCTCTATGCTGCTGATGTTTGGTTTATCTAACTTGAGACTTCAGGGTTCTTTTCATTTTCTTATGTAATATTAAGAACTCTGGTTTCATATTTTCAGTTCCACAACTACTACTGGTGTGTAGTGTTATCTTTCTCTGTGCCTGGTGATAGTTATTTTATTGGTGCATCGTGTTATCTTTCATTCAAACAGCCGAGTTAAATGTGGACTGGACTTGTATGTGTACTGCGTAGTCATCAAGCATGGACTATATTATGTGCACTGTGTAGTCGTCGTGTTTCATTATGATCTGGCATCCAGGATGGTCAACTCAAGAACACTACAAACTTCTTTCTGCACGCTATGAAGTCCGTCACTCGAACTTTAACCCTTTGGGGTGGCGGAGAGAGGGGGGGGGGGTGTTGTGGAAGCAACGACCTTGGGGTTGTGACGGTGGTGGTGACTATTGTCGTAGCGGCGGCAACGATTTCGGCATGCTATGCAACTTCGTCCTTAAAACTTTAATCCTTCATGGGGGTGGAGCAAGGATGGGGTGGTGGTGGAAGCAACAGCTGTGGGGGTTGTGACAAATTGACAATGGTGACAGTTGTGGTAGTGGTGGTGATAGTGATGGTGGTGGTTGTAACAGACTGATAGTGGTAACAATTGTGACAGTGGTGAGAATAGTGATGGTGGTGATGGAGTGAAAGCTTTTTAATTTGTTTGATGATGGTGGTGATAATGGTAGTGGTAGCAACGATGGTGGAGAGGAAGATTTCAATTCGTTTGGTTGAAGTCCCTTGCATGGTGTTCATTGTGAATGAATTTGAGGAAATTTATTCCAATTCTATTTACTTTCATTCTACAAATCAAACATATGTATGTTTGTATTTAATACAATTCTGATTCTAATTGCATTGAATTTCAACAAATTCTAACAAATCAAACGCCACCTAAGAGCTTTTGAATCATTTATTACAAAGATGGAACTCCAACATACATCAAATGTGCTTAGACACTTGGGTCAACATATTACACAATAGTGTAAAAAAGCACACAGCGAAGTGAAGTAAACCATTTCCCAAGAGCAACAATGTTATAAACTTATCAGAACATGTACATTATGTAGTAAAAGTTCCATTTAATCCCTCAAAAAACCGAATACTCTGCAGGATCATTAAAAGTTGGTGTATAAACAAAGTACAATCACAATAGAACCTGGTTTATTAGATATAATGACAACTATAAAGCTAGGTTTAACAAAATCCAATGGTTCACTCTTCCAAATAACATAAGCATGCTAACCAAGAGGAGCCTTGGTTTGAAATCAAATTTAACAAATGCTAATATCACATGATATCCTCAGTTTGATTCTTAAGATGATTTTGTCAATCATGAGGATCCCTGAAGCAAATCACTCTTGCTTCTGTCTTTCTTCATTTTGGCTTTGACTTTGACCCGTGACTTTGATACGAGGGTCTGAACCGTGTTTGTGAAGTTCCCCACAGCCATAATTATCAAAAGAATTCCACACGTAACCACCTGGTGATGAATAAAAATGCATTTGATTTTTAACTTAAGCATACATATATATATATCATGCAGGTGTTTCCAACAAAACTGAGTTTTCAACAATGAATAATTGAAAAACAAAATATGATTAATAGGCCAATATGTAATGCAACCGTTGCAATTATTGGTTTCTTACCTGCCACTCGGAAACGACACCAACCATCACGGTTTTCAGCAATAGCAGACCCACATATGCTTCAAAAGCCTACAAAGAGAACAAACAGGGGGAAAAATATAACAAGATTCTAGATTTGATTATCTGGAGGTAACATAAAATGACTTATTTGCCCTTCTTGGCCTGTTTTTTCCTTCAATTTTATACATTTATTTTCTAAATAGTCAGAACTTGTCAAACATTCAAATATCTCATTATCTATTTCTCAATAAAATAATCAGAATTTGTCAAACATTCAAATATCTCATTATCTGTTTATCTCAACTTCAAACTACACTAGCACACCCTGACTATTTCTCAATACCATGATACCATCTAATTCTGGTTGTTTAATATTTCAACAACTCTTTGGGCTCTTAAAAGTCAAAAGTGGACATCAAATCAAGGATTTGGATATAGTCTAGCTAAAAAAAGTTTCAACGGATAGATTTCAAGGTGTAAATGACCCTAGTAAAACAGCCTGTACGTAGCAACATAGTTTGCAAATTGCATAATTCTTCACAAAGCACAAGTAATTATCCAAGTTATTCAGAAAAAAAAACAAGTGGCAAGTACATAAAAATTCACCTGCAAGATAAAGAGTATGGGGTATAATAACCATATTTGACCTTCCACTCCAGCAGTTTCTCCCCACACAACATCCATTCTTCTAGCCTACAATAAAAGTGAAGTCAATATTATGACATTAGGGTCAATTTTACTCCTTATAACAATACATTGGTGAAGTCCAGAATGTGAAGAACATAAAAGAAGTAAAGAACCTATATACTTTATTTAAAATAAAATAAAATATAATAAAAAAATCTTTCAATAGTTTATGCCAGTATGCTTTTAGAGAAAGACAGACACCTTTCCCAGTGCGATACGAGTATAGAGCCTCTGCCGTTGGTATCTGTTCTGTAAAAGCATTGCAATACCTTGCATGATTGCCCATTTCAGAAACAACTGTATACCTTTCTGCAAGGTTAAATGCACATATAAGATTAAACAATCAAGCCAAAAACTTACTTGAAACAAATAATAGAATAACCTGCTTCTGCGAACAATCAGGTTGCCTTTCTATCTCCCATGTAAGGCTGATCAGTGCCATAAGCATTGCAAAATAATGATGATATATCCACCTGAAAAATTACAATATATAGTATACACCAAACAGCACTCTCAACTTGTGAATTCACGTATATTACTTACGTTAAAATAAGGGATAAAGGGGTAAATTTATTTTACTACAAATAATCAAAAGCATAGAATGTTTTATAACAAATTAAAAGTTGATTATGTTGCTTATAGTCACAATAATCAAATAATTATTAATATATACAAACTCAAACTAACCCAAACCATAAATGAAAACAAAACCTTGACTTGAAGAATAATGCAAGTGTAACACCTCCATTGGAAAAAAGTCAAAGCAAAATGATATAAAGTTACCATGGACGTATGTCACTTCCATTAACTCTCAAAATATTCTCTCTCAAAGCCAACCCTGTGTAGAGAAACAGCAACCACGCCTGAAAAGGGAAACTAATAATAATCTTGTGACAGGTCTATTCACTTGTATGTTTTAACAAATCAAGATACATGATGATGTAGCGCACGGAACGAATCGAAGTACTATCACGTTCATTCTGCGAATACCCGTGAAGTTCTTCACCCAAACCCCTAAATTCGACCCAAGAGTCACGAATTTGAAAAGATAGAACTCTTAATTCTCAATAATATCAAGTGTGTCCTTCTACATTACAGAAACTGAACTTAAATAAGAAATCAAACATGCGGGATGGGCCTAAAACAAGCAAACCCTAGGCCCAAACAAAAGCCCAAAACAAACTCGAAAACTACAAAAAACATAAAAGTGGCCCAAAAGCCCATTTAGAGGCCTTATTTCAGAAAATTAACGGGATAACCCGCCTACGCCTGATTACCATAACGTGGCCTTCGTTTCTGCGGTCGTTTTGACTGGTAGCACGTCAGAAACGGAGACTCACAGCCCAGGTTAGGCCCATTTTCGTGAAGCACGGTCTTGGGCCTCCAAAAAGAGTAAGGCCCGCTCTTCAACACTTGGGCCCGCATCACATGAGTAACATGATATTAAAACATATATTACCTGGTAAAGCTGGACAGGCAATGCAGGAAAACACCCATTCCACAGCCACGACCTTAGCACCAGTAACAAAGACGGGAAAAAGAGAAACAAATATGCAGTTCTATCCTGCTCATACAAACCAAACAGAAAAAAAAATACAGTTCCATGACTCTTTGTTTACAAAACAAAACTTATTGTACATAATATTCATAAAGAGAGGAATAATGTAAACAAAGATAGCCACTAGCCACTTCATATTAGATGCCTGCTATCACCACGATTTTAGCGGATACAAAGGCTTGTTGGCCAAGCATAGTATAGGAAAGCTGCATAAAGCAAACTAGGTCACCGTTATCATATTCTTTATTAGAACGACCAACTCACACACGCTCTAAACCTACTCCTAAATCTATAACAGTGTCCACCATAGAACTAGACCCTCAACCACTTGGGAAGAAACACCTTCACTACACACCATGAAATGGATGGCTGCAAGCTCTTTGGTACCAATTACCATATGATATAGCCATATAGGATACAATTCATTGCATATGAAACACCAAATATGAGGCAAAAACTTTAAAACCTACCCTGAAATTATTGTATTCCTCTTTCACTTTCAGTTGAACATCCTTTCTAGTAGCATAAACATTTATTGGACCAAGAAACATCCTCAAAAATCTTCCTGTAACCAAACGACGCCAATCAAACATAAACACTATAAACTCTTAAACTTAATAGTCAAACTGTATTGTTTTCAAATACAAATATAATGCAACTAATAAAATCAAACAATCAAGAAAGTGGTATACCCAAAACCAGAACAATGAAGACTTGATTCAACAAACAAAATCAAATTACCATAAGATTTACTAGGAAGAAATGCAGCCGCATCTCCTTCACTCAATGTATATCTTGCTCTACTCAACTCTTCAACCAACTGTATAAACACAAAACAATCAATCAACTAAATTTCTACAGTAGTGTAAATTCATACAGCCGTTCAAACGCATCATTCAAACAACAAAAAGCCTTACTTTCTCAGCATCTTTGGGATCCAAATTCCCTTTCTTCACAGAAGATCCAACGAACGAACTAACACTCTTAATGTTGGAATCAAGAG
The DNA here is from genome assembly GCA_018326465.1 of Flaveria floridana. Taxonomy (NCBI): domain Eukaryota; kingdom Viridiplantae; phylum Streptophyta; class Magnoliopsida; order Asterales; family Asteraceae; genus Flaveria; species Flaveria floridana. Next base: position 13,769 of record BJCO01636501.1, read on the forward strand.
CTAGGGCTCGCTGCCTCAAAGACGTTTCCTCCTGCGAATTTCTAGAAATTAAACTCGCAGCTGACTCCTGCAACTCTTTACTCTGCTCCACGATTCTAGAAACTTCCTCCACCGCGTTTCTCTCCGATTTGTTGCTATCACCGCCGGTGCCGGAGGCCGTTGATTCGCCCATCTAAACAGATCGATCGATTGATCGATTCTCCACCAAATTTGTTCAAACAAAATTGGGTCTGATTCTGTGAGTGATTGATGGAACAACAAAGTGGGAAGATGACCGGAGGTGAAGTGGAAGAGATCAAGGAGGGGCGGATTCCGGCGACCCAACGGCGGTAAATGCAAGCTCACAGTGTGACGACGAAAGTCTAAAGTGGGTGTCAATTTTAGTTGTAGCTCACTAGATCGTTACAAATAACATCAACCAAAAACTGTCACCACAAACAATTTATCATATTTTTATAAATTAAAAATATATTTGCAAAAGGAAGATTTCTAGGGATAACTTTGTAAAATAGTAACCAACTTTTAAAAGTGTTTCAATTAAATAACTCAAGTTTTAAAAGTGTTTTAGTTAGGTCACTCAGTTTTTATATTTTTTATAAATTAAAAGCCTTAACATATTTTTTAGCATGTTATACTTTTGGTTTCAGTTAGAAAATATTTTTTCTATCTTTTGATGCTGATATGGAACGTTGATGTAAATTTTAGGTACTTTTTTTATTTTTTTTCATAATTAACATGTTTTTTTAATCTAATTTTATATATTGCAAATTCTGACCACCATGTCTTCTCCACCGTTACTTACTTGACATAAAAAAAAATTAATGATAACTCGATTTGATCATTTGATGGTTCAATTTGAGAAAAATATGCATGAGTGACTAAATTAGAATATTTTAAAAACTTGGTTACTATTTTGTGACATTTTCCCTTAATTGATTCTAGTAGTTCGTAGTACATTTATTAAGTACCTGAAAATTATTTCGTTTATAATCATTTTTATTTTTTACATATGTGAGTGTTTGAGAGTGTTTATTTTTTATTTTTTTTAACTTATTAATTTTAAAAAGTTAAAAAATCATTTTATAGTTTTTAGAAATCTGATGGTTGTGAAAGAAATAAGTTTATAAGTAAGAAAATACTAACTTATTTAATAAGTCAAAAAAGATTTTAAAAAGCAATCTCAAACACCCCCTATATATAATATGACATCATGCAAGACCCTAAAGGATATACGGTGTACCATCACACAAAACCTGTTTTTAAGATGACCCAATTTTTTTTCACAACATATAATTGTTAGGGGAATTCTGCACAAACCGCTTATTTTCTAGGGTATACCGATTCAAACGGTCACGGTTAGAGCTCCCCGTGACCGTTCAGTCGGGTGTGAGACCTAACTGTCACGGTGAGACCTAACCGTGACAGTTAGAGCCCAGACTAATCTGGGGATCCGTTGCAATTATTGCCCAATAATTGGGTATGTAATTAATGGGGAATTGATTGTGCGCAGTTAGGGTTTTGGGGGCTATATGTCATGGTTTGGCCAAACCGTGACATATTGCATATATTTTCTATTTTTTAATCATAATAGTTTGTTTTTATTTTAATTTTATCACACGTTTAACCTAATCGTAACTCACAAGTTTATGTTTTGTGTTTATTAAT
>BJCO01636502.1:0-10219 GCA_018326465.1 Flaveria floridana
TAATGCACGCAACACATTATGTTGCATGCGAGCATAAGGTTCCTTGAGGATCCCCATAAAAGGGATTACCTAAGGAATCTTCTTTATGATGAAAAATTTTATATTTTTATATTAGAGGTCACTGTTTATGACCCTATGATTGCTGAGGATTCGAATAAACGAGATTACTTAAGAAATCTCAGGTTTCATATGCTTCCGCGGCAATCATAGTAAAGTTAGGCAATATAAAGAAAGCTTGTATTTTGTAGTCAAGTCAATGATGTAATGCATTGTAAAAGCTTTAAATGATGAAATGAGAATGTATATTTTATTAATTCCGTTGCGTTATTTTACTTATGTTTATTGTAGTGCTATGAATGACCAACCGTAAGGTGCCCGAGAACGGGGCCTTACACCTATTGGTCGTAAATAGGTTTTCCAAATCAAACATAATTCTAATGGTTCCATTGCCAAATATAAGGTTCGTCTTGTGCCGAAAAGCTTTCTCCAACATAGAAAGGACTACTTCGATTTGTTTAGTCCTATCACCAAACCGATCACTATTTGCTCCGTTCTCTCCGTTACACTATCTAAAAATTGGTTAAAAGGTCTCTATATGGCTTAAAATAAGGACCACGTGGTTGGTACACTTAGCTCACTCAATTCCTTCTTCTCTTTGGATTTTGCAAATCTCTAGCCGATGCTTCTCTTTTTATCTATTACTATCGAACTGTCATTTGCTATTTCCTGGTCTGTGTAAATGACATAGTACTTACAGGAAATGATTCTAATTTCATCGATCATTTCATTCAATATTTGAGCTAAAAATTCTCTCTCAAAGATCTTGGCATGCTTCATCAGTTTCTAGGTGTTGTGTTATTCCTAGACCTGCAGATCTTTTCTTGTCACAACATTGTTATATTCAAGATATCCTCTAACAGTTTCACATTGATGGTGCAAAGGATGTCATGACACCTCTCAGTGCCACTGATCCTTTATCGTATAACGAAACCTCTCCATCGGTGGATGCCACTCCCTTTCAAAAACTGGTAGGGTCACATCAATACCTAGCATTCACTCGACCGAACAATTCATATGCCGTTAACAAGTTTTCTCAGTTCATGCACAGTCCGTGCCAAACTCACTGGCAGGCTCTTAAATGAGTTCTTCGATACATCAAAAGTACCATCCATCATGGTCTCTTCCTAAATAGCCATTCCAATCTCACTCTCTAGGCCTTTTCTGACTCTGACTAGGGGTGTAAATGATGCTGGTAGGTCAACCACTGCATATGTTCTTTACCGTGGTACAAACATCATTTCATGGAAGTCCACTCGCGAAAATTTAGTATGCCGCTCCTCTACAGAAGCAGAATATAAGGCCCTAGCAAATGCTTCCTCTGAACTCGTATGGACAAAGAACTTACTACATGAACCGGTCTCACTACAAATCAACTACCGATATTGTTTTTCGATAATACGGGAACAACCTACCTTTGTGCCAATTCCATGTATCATTCCCACATGAAGCACAATACTCTTGACTATCACTTCGTTCAGGAACAAGTCTCCACTAGAAAACTACAAGTCCTCCATATCAGCTCACAAAATCAACTTGCCAACATGCTTACGAAACCATTGGCTCGAGGACCGTTTCTTCGAAATCGATCCAAGATTGGAGTATCCGGTGGATCCTCCATCTTGTGTGGGCGTATAAGTAATATCACTAAATCATAATAATATTGCATTATTAGCTCCTAATTATCAGCCATATGTATGTTTAGAATGTGTATAATTGTAATGATGATGATCCTTTCATTTAGCTAGAACCATAGAATTAGCCTCTTTCCTTTCATTGTATTGTCTATATTAATCTTGTATTTTATCACTTTGTAATCATATAATGTATCAAATATGCAACTGTGGTAGTTGGTATAGGAGTCAATGGAATAGGAGCTGATACATTGGATTTGGAAAGTAGTAAGCTGATGGAAGATGTTGCTTGCATAGGAATGGAGTGTCGCATGTAAGGTGGTGTGTAAATATGGGATGTAGAATTGGTGGGGCCGAGAGAATGGGGTCGCGTTTTTTGTATAGGTAAGTTGATATTAGTGAAAAGGTTTGAAGTAGATGAGTGAAAAGGGAAGTATGTTCAACAAACTAGACATCACAGAAGTAATAAAGGCCTTGCGATTCCGGATCGTAGCATTTGTAGGCCGAATTGGACGTTGAGAGGCCTAGAAAAATGCAACGAGTGGAACATGGTTGGAATTTGGACGTGGTGTACGGTCATAATCAAGTGTAGCAAAGGAATTCGAAAGGTTTAAGTTCGAAGTAGGATGGCTTGTGATTACGCAATTGAGTCAAGAATGGGTGTCAGTATGCGATTGATGAGGTAAACAACGGTTTGGAATGCATGAGACCAAATATATAGTCATAGGTTGGCATAGTGTGGGAGAGAAAGGCATGTTTCAATGACATGATGGTGTCGTTGTTCAGCAACACTGTTTTTTCTGGAGTGTATGGAAGTGTTGTAAAATGAGAGATACCTTGCGACTGTAGGCATGCAAGTAACCTGAGATATTCGCAACCAGGAGAGAAAGGCATGTTTTAATGACATGATGGTGTCGTTGTTCAGCAACACTGTTTTTTCTTGTGTGTATGGAAGTGTTGTAAAATGAGTGATACCTTGCGACTGCAGGCATGCAAGTAACCTGAGATATTCAAAACCATTATCCATGAATAACGAAATCAACTATGTTTGAAGAAACTTTTCAACTAAAGATTTGAATTGGGGAAAAAGAATGACATCCACTTTTCTTTTTATGCGGTATAACTAATTATATTTAGAGTAGTAATCTATAGAAAGAACATAATACTTGAAACCATTACATGATTATTGAACAGGGCCCATACATCTAAGTATACTAATTGCAAGGGTTTTGTCACATGAAATGAATTTGAATCGAATAGAATTTTATGAATTTTGTTAATAACACTTGAATCATAGTGAAAAGAGAAACTAGATAGTTTATTTGAACTAAGTCCTAAGGTTTTGAGGAGAGTCTTGAAGATTTTTTATAAGGAATGTCTGAATTTGTTATGTCATGACCATAAAGAGCCGGGTGATATGGTGTTGACTTGTGAAAGTGAAGTGAGTGAGCATCTTGCTGCATAGTAAACTTCGTTGCCATTAAGTCATCTCATTAGATGCGCCCCTGCGAAGATCATTAACTAAGTAATAAATGGAAAAAGTTCAACAGGAACATGATAAAGGACCAGTTAATGGTGGTCAATACAATCAGTTTCACAATAAGGAGAGTGTTAGAACACTTAAATGGTTAAATAGGGAACCAGATTTGTATAGAGGATTACTAAGAACATATGCAAGTAATGGGACAAAACAAAAGATCAAGAACAAATGAATATGGTTTTCAAGAATGTTGTATATTTCTCTTAAGTTCTTTTACAAGTGTTACATAGCATAAGATAAAATACAAGAACCTGAGATACTTTAAACTACATCCTACAGCCGGCTATACTTTGAAAGTCAGCTAAAAACACTAATAAGATGAATGTACAGTCAAAAGGTAGATTGCCTTTTGACTTATGTCTATGACATGCGGTAGCTCACATCCTAATATATTACAAAAAGGAAAAAAAGATACAAAATAGAAAGTTACAGACTCTAAACCTTAATCTTTAATTGCAAAAGCATGGACCTTTTCATCAACTTATACAAGTTGGTGAGTCTTTAGAGTTACAACGGAAAGTGGGTCAACTTTATCAAAAAGTTAATCAGAGAAAGCATGTCTTCTCTATCCTTGAAAGAAATCAGTCTTCACTTCATTGGCTTCGAAAGACTTTGTCTTTGAACCTTCGGAAGACTTCATCTTTGGCTTCAGAAAATTTGGTCTTGGGCTTCGGAATATTTTACACTTAGAATATTTTCTATGAAGAGTGTAAAACTTCCAAAATAAATGTCCTTGTACATTAGTGCATGCATGCTGGAAGCTTTTTATTTGCTTCGATTGCATCAGCCTTTCTAATATAGCCTTACAAACTCTCCCTAGGCTGATGCTACCAAACAGAGAAGTATATTCAGATATTGACAGTCCTCATTAGGATCAAGACCATTTCCTTCTCCATCAATTGACCAGGATCCTTCAAACTATCATGATACCTTCTCATGTTGTAAAGATCATGCAGAGGAAGATCAAGCATGTCCTGCGAGAAATAAACATCTTGACCTCCTTGATCTCTGATGACATACCATCTGTCTGGATTTAATACCAATGTCCAGGACAGAATGGGTCTTCCAACTGCAATAGGCTGTGCTTGAGTTGGAGTTGATTGAGCAGCCTCTTTTTGCACTTGCTTAGGATGCTCTGACTCATCCGAAGGTGTGGAGGTGGATGCCTTTAACTTCTTATTCTTAGAGATAATTTTCATGGCCATCCTTTTCCTCCTCTTTGAAGTCTTTAACTAAGAAGACTGGTCTTCAACACCAAGTTATTATGTTATGTCTTTCTCAGTTGATCCTCTTTCCTTACTACTTCAGAAGGAGTGGAAGTAGGACCTGCTGTGAATTAGAAGATGAAGTTACCTGAGATGTAGCTCTAGGTCCAGGTTGTGTTGTCTTAGTAGGTTTAACCTTCATCTCAACTTCAGGAGGAGCTTGACTTGGTGGAGAATGCTAATCAACAAGCTCTCCTCTTTTGATCTTCTGCTTGATCACTCTAATATGCTCATCCAAAGTGGATAGGGACATTGGACCAAGCCCCTTTTTGAAGAATCCATACAGCTTTAAGAAGCTCATCGGCTCTTTTGGATGATGGCTCTTGACTTTACAACTTCTCCCTCGTCTTTCTCTTAGCAGCCTTTTGTTATTTGATAACTTGTTGCTCCAGCTGCTTAAGATACTCGAATTCAACATACTTATATGATAAAGGAAGAAGTGCATCTGCCAGATAGAGATCTATGAAACTCAGGTAGTTGATCATATTTTGTCTATCAACTTCCATGTCTACCTGAGGTTGTTCAGTTGCCACAGCCTCTGTCTCAGGTCTCGAACTTAAAGAGGGTAGGATGTAAGGCCCTGATCCGGGCACCTCACAGTTGGTCATTCATAGTATTAAATATACATAATATAATACAATTCTTAAAACAATGTATCGGAAGTTATTAACAAAAACCTTCATTTTATTTATAATTATTGTTGTTATGCAATGCAACATTGTTTAAACTGCAAAAGAACACTTTCATTGATTGCATTACAAAAAAACAATAATAACATGTGTGAATGGATGCCAATCTTGCCCTACCGAGTAGCCTCCCCGCATGCCACCCTCAGCAACCATTACCTGCCAACTGAAAATGCATAAAAGTCAGCGTTGTTGAGTGAGTTATAGTTTTAATATATAAAAATACCTTACACATTTTGTACATAAAATTCTCTTTTCATATAAAGACTTTCTTTACTTTCAAACATGTTCATTTGTTATCGCACATATTCGTTCGTTTCATACTTTATCATTTCATTCGTTATCCCTCGTTTCGTACTTTATTCTTATCTTTTGTTATCGTTCGTTTCGTACTTTACCATTCATACCTCATAACTTTGCTCGTTTCGTACTGAATCTAGATCCCATCAGGCTTTTCCCCCATCGTAGTCCGAAATCACCACTTCGAGCACAAAGCTCCATTACTAATTGGCACGAAGCTCGTGGCCCGAAGCCACCATTCTAGGCACAAAGCCCCGTTTCTAACTGGCACAAAGCAGTATCATATCTTGGCACAAAGCCCGGGTTCGAATGACAAGGATCCCGTTTCGTACTATGGGTTCAGTCACCAAGACTAATCCCCTATGTGTGAACCCTTACGGGTTAAAATCGCACGTTATAAAACACACAGTTGAGCTAACAACTCACAAAGAGTTGTGATCCTCCTTTAAATCTACTTGCAAGGCTTTTGCTTTCTTACATTTCACTTTTCCTCCTTGTTATCTCTCACTTCATTACGTTAAACTTTACGTTCATTCACACATTCATCATACTACATAAAGTAATAACATAATACTTAACGTATATTATATTATAATATAAATACGTTTTGAAAACCAATAAAAGATAACATCTCATACACATATGCATATTATACATTCATCATAACATCATGCATATACCATTCATAAACCCTCACTTATTCATGCTTAGAATAGTCCAAAATAGCACACAATTCAAACTATGGTCAAACCCTACATTTCTGTTTTTTTCTCAAAATTTCAGAAAAAAATTCTAAGTGTTGGGCGCATGGTAACTATTTGGGCGCATGAGGACTGTTTGGGCGTTTCTCTACTATGCAGGTGCATGAGCCTTCACTTAACCAGTTCAACACTTAGGCGCATGAGCTTCTTGGGCGCATGGGCACTATTCAGACGCATCAGTTTATACTTAGAATTTTCTAAGGCAAATCTAGGTGCATGGGTTACTGTTTGGGCGCATAATCTCACACTTAGACTTTTAAGCCTAATTTCAGGCGCATGGGCCCTGTTTGGGCGCATGATCTTGCCTAAAAACTTTTCTAAGGCAAAACACTAGGCGCATGGGCCCTGTTTGGGCGCATGAGCACCTACTTATACATTTCTAAGTTGTTTTTCGATCCAAAACATCATCATAACCTGTCCTAAGCTTGTTACACCCATTCCAAACCTCAAACAAGCATTTACAACTATAAAACAACAGCTTACAACATACATACATACGGTTATATACATAACAGTTGTAAAAATGATTTTTGCATACATTTTCAGCCCTAAAACTTTTAAAACAAGAGAAAACCAGGGTCTAGAAACTCACCTTAACTACTTCCCAGCTTAAACTCTTCCACTTGAACTTTTTAGGTGATTATAACACCTAAACATGTCCAAAAACACACACCCGAACACACACATACTCATAAGAACATATAATCTCGGTTTCTTAGTCAAAACATAAACAAAACCGAGCTAATTAAACAAGATTTACTTACCTAGGCCAAGATCAGCTGCTTTCTCTCTCTAGAATCGAAGGTTTCTGCTCTTCTTCTTCTTTTTTTTGGTCGACAAAAGCAGTTGGTGTAACATATTATGGGCGGCCACACCTATAATATAATAAAATAATTTGACTTTTGTACTTTTACACAAAGCCCCCTCCACATTTGGCTTCCTTTCCTTTCTTACAAAATACTTTTCTTTTCTTTTCTCATTTCTTTTCCTTTTCTTTTATTTGACAAAGTTTTCCGGGTGTTACAAGTCCACCCCCCTTAAAGAGGTTTCATTCCCGAAACTCATCATTCCTCAAATAACTGTGGGTAATGCTGTCTCATCTCTTCCTCAGTCTCCCACGCAGACTCCGAACCCTTCATGTGCTTCCATTGCACTCGCACCAGTGGAACCACTTTTTTACTCAATCTCTTCTCCTTTCGATCAATGATTGCCACTGGCTGCTCTACATAATTGAGCCGTTCATCCACTTCGATATCATCCAATGGTACAATCATATCTTCATCGGCTAAGCACTTTCTTAGATAAGATACGTGGAATGTGGGATGAATTCCACTTAACTCATCGGGCAATTCCAATCGATAGACCACCTCTCCTACTCTTGCGATGATTCGGAAAGGTCCTATATACCTCGGGCTTAGCATATCTCGCTTCCTGAACCAGATAATCCCTTTCCAAGGTGAGACCTTCAATATAACTCGGTAGCCCACCTTGAATTCGATCGGTCTACGCCTCTTATCGGCGTATGACTTTTGCCTATCCTTCGCTGCCTTCATAAAGGCCTTGATCTTTTTTAATTTTTCCATTGTAGCCTCGATTACCTCAAGGTTCCCCAACTCTTTTTGCCCAATATCACCCTAACATACAGGTGTCCTACATTTCCTACCGTATAGCACATCGTAAGGTGGCATACCAATGCTTGCATGATAACTATTATTATAAGAGAATTCAGCTAATGGTAAGTGATCATCCCAACTTCCTCCAAAATCGATCACGCATGCTCAGAGCATATCCTCCAGTGTCTAGATCGTCCTCTCCGACTGACCGTCTGTCTGAGGATGATAAGTCATGCTAATGTGTAGCTTCGTCCTCATCGCATCATGAAATCTCTTCTTAAACTTTGATGTAAACCAAGTGTCATGATCCGGCACAATAGACACCGGTAAACCATGACGAGCTACGATCTCTCTGATAAACAGATCCACCAACCTCTCAGATGAATATGTCTCGCGAATTGGTAGGAAGTGAGCACTCTTCGTCAGTCGATCAACTATTACCCAAATGGCATCGCACCCCCTCGTCGTGCAAGGTAACTTCGTAATGAAGTCCACGGTGATGTGTTCCCACTTCCACTCGGGTATATCCAATGGTTGGATCTTTCTGTACGGCTTGTGATGTTCTGACTTCACTTGCAAACAAGTAAGGCATTTGCTCACATACTCTACTATGTCACGCTTCATTCCTGGCCACCAATAATCTTTCTTCATATCCTGATACATCTTCATGGCACCGGGATGAATCGAGTACCGGGTTTTATGAGCTTCATCAATAATTTGTCCTCGTAGATCTCCGTAACGAGGGATACATATCCGTCCATTTCGGGTTTTAACACCGAGAGTGTTTTCTCCTAACTCTGTGAGTAAACCTCTCATCCTTTCAGAGTTAAGGCGATCCTCCTTCAATGCCTCATCTTGAAAGTCTTTCAGTTAGGTTATCACATCAGCGGTCATAACCAACTGATAAGCTTTCACCCGAATCGGCTCGGGTCTCTCTTTTCGGCTAAGGGTATCGGCCACGACGTTAGCCATACCCGGATGGTAATGGATTTCACAGTCGTAATCCTTGATGAGCTCTAACCATCTCCTCTATCTCATGTTGAGATCCTTTTGCTCGAAGAAATACTTCTAGCTCTTGTGATCTGTGAAGATTATGCACTTCATCCCGTACAGGTAGTGCCTCCAAATCTTTAACGCGAAGACCACAACCGCTAACTCCAAATTGTGGGTAGGATAATTGACTTTGTGGGTCTTCAACTGTCAGGATGCGTAGGCTATTACCCTTCCACATTGCATTAACACGCAACCTAGCCCCGAATAAGATGCATCCAAATACACCAGTAAGTCCTCACTCCCTTTGGGTAATGTCAAGACAGGAGCTTAAGTTAATCTCATATTTAACTCCTCAAAAGCATCCTCCTATTTCTGACCCCATTAAAACTTCACATCTTTGCGGGTCAGTTTGGTCAGAGGCGAGGCTATCTTTGAAAATTCTTGGATGAATCTCCTGTAATAACCCGCCAAACCCAAGAAACTACGGATCTCAGATGGCATCCTTGGAGATTTCTGTGACAACCCTAAAAATAGATAGACAATTTTATATTATGACTAACGTCTTATCGATATTATTTAGTAAATTACAATATTATTTCATGTATATATGAATTTCATATATATATATTTTACGTATACATATTGCATGCATATATATAGAATCTACGTATGCATGTTTGCATGCATGTATACATATATAAAATGTACGTGTGCATGCATGTATAGATATATATATATATATATATATGAGTTTAAGAATGGTACATGAATGCATTGTACATAAGCATATGTTGAAAGGATCTCAGCATCTAGTTTGATCAATTAGGTTAGATTTGTAGCGGAATTAGCACAAGAATTAGGGAAATTCAAGCAAGAACACAAGAGATATAGCAATGAAACAGTAGTTTATAGAGAGAGAGAGAGAGAGAATTTCTGCAAAGGTGTATTTCAATTGATCACACGCTTCGGCAAGTTTTACAATTAGGTCATCTTTCCTTTTATAGGAAAGATGATGTCAACTGATGTCACTTGACAGTGACATCAAACCGTTATTACAACAAACTACTGAAATAAACACAACTACTGAAGATGTCAAACAACTAACATCTTCTTACAAAAGACAAGTGTTAACTACACTACAACTACTGAAACTACAACGTCTAATGAACATGCTCTTCAGACGTTTTACAAAGTACTGAAATGAAAAAGAAAACTACTTAAAAGAAAAGACTGAAAGGAAACCATCACAACAACTGAAGAATACTTCTTTAGCTGTTGTGACAAACTCTGAAGGCTTCAATACTTGACTTCAGACTTTAACTTCAGATGTTGTCATCAGCTGATGTCTTCAGTTGTTGTCATCAGCTGAT